>JARVZY010006842.1:0-25225 GCA_030686995.1 Artemisia argyi | reverse complement strand
AAATCTAATAAACCGGTCATTTAAATTAAAAAAAGCCCATCATAAAGATCAAATAATCTGGAAAAATTATCTAGAAAAAGTATATAAAAAGTTAAAATAAAGAGAGGATTGTGTAAGTGAAGTAGCTGTGTGTTTATAAAGTAGTTGACTTAATTGAAAGATTGGGCGAAAAGACGAATATAGGCATCATGTGTGAGTCACGTGTGATACTAAAAGAGAAAACCTAACGTCAGTTAGGGTTTTGGACCTTGAGAGAGTGAAAAACGCCAAGTTGGATACTACGGCCACGTAGCCCTAGATTTGAGGACCAAATGCGCAATCCGCCCTACCCTTGAGGACCAACGATGTAATTTACCTCAAACAGATATTAGCAGCTATCTATACTACATAATAAAGCATTTGAGACCCGCTAAATATGGAAGTCTTAAAATTTTCAACCAACACACTTACTTATTATAGAACTGTGTTGGATACAACAAATATAGTAGTATTAGTTACAACATTTTAAAGCAACTTTTGTAGATACTAGACGAGTGCCAGTGCATAGCAACGAGATTTTATAACGGCATAAGTTTTAGTGATAAAAAAAAAGTTTATGGATTATAAACAAAAAATAATAAAGGTTTGACGATTTGGGGATTAAACATAATGTTTTGAAACCCGGTTCGACCCGGGTGGTTCAACCGTTGAACCGTTATGGTCGAAAAATGGGTCATTTAAACCGGGTCAACCCGACGGGTTGAGTCGAAAAAATGGGTCAAATTAAACCGGGTCAACCCGAGAGTTTTGAAGCATGCCGGGTCAACCCGGTTTTCAGTGTGTATTAATAGTTTTCTTTTGAAACATATGTTTTCAACATTTCCTTTTTAGTTTCAACTTTTCACTTGCCAATAATTAATTGTTTCAATATTTTCTTTTTAACTTTTTCAACATTTCAACAAAAAAAGTTCTAAAATTATAACTATCTTTTAATTCATGTTTTAATATAGTGTCATTTTTTTTAAATGAACACTTTACATAAGCCATTACCAAAACAAACACTTTCAGGATTTACCAAAATCAATGAAGCGAGCAAAATATTGGGCGAGCAAAGCATTTAGCTCGCCATGTTCTTTGTCTTTTTGCGAGAACGGCGAGCAAAACATGGGGCGAGTAAGCATTTTTCTCTCCATGTTTTTTGTCTTTTAGCGAAAAATATTTGTCTTCTTCTGAAAACGGCGAGCAAAAGGGGAGGGCGAGCAAAATCAAAATGGTCGATGTGTCGATTTTTGTACAAAAAAGTGTATTTTTGTAATTCTTGTTGGAAGTTCATTCTAGTAATTGATTTTTTAATATACAAACATATTTTAATATTTTAATACAATTAATTGAATGATAAATTATATTTGTAATTTTTGTAATAAATTTGTGATTGTGTATGATAAATGATATTTTATATTTGAATTCTTTTATTATAATTGCACGATGTTTTCGATGTTATAAAGTATGCAACCACTGTTAATAAAATTATTAATCATCACGTGGTTTTGTTTTTAGATGTACTATTTGATTTCGCCGTCTCATTGCGCGTCAACACTTATTTTGTTGTTATATTTTAATATTATACGGTAACAATTTTTCATATAACATTTCTCGAAAATATATTTACTTACATGTACCCGCCGCCGCAATGTGCGGGTACCCGGCTAGTCTTTAGAAGTATTTTTGGCTAAAGCAAGTTTATGAGTTCTAGTTGGAGCTTATGTTTTAAAAGCTCTTGTCAATGTTGTCATACAAATTTGTATAGCTTATACTGAGTAGCTGATAACAACTTTAAAGCTCAAACTATTACAACTTCGTTACTTTATAAGCTCAAACTATTACAAACTTCGTGCTAAACATGCCCGTGAAAACACTAACTTCGTCTGCTGCTCTAGTTGACATGTGCTACTCTGGCATAATATTTACAGTACGTGTTTGGCACAGGAATATTTTGGACTTAGTTATATTTATATATTATCTTGAAAAAAGATAGAAGCTCGTTCAAAAAAATAAAAAAAAGAAAAAAAAAGAAGAAGATAGAAGCGCATAAAATCTCCTTGAAATGAATACATTCATAGCTATTTGACTATTATATATATATATATATATAAAAAAAAAAAAAAAAAAAAAAAAAAAAAAAAAAACTATTTTAAGAAGGGTTTTTCTAACTTGTGCCCTGAGGTCACAAGTTAAGCACACAAAAATGTGTACCTTTTGCGGATCCCTGTGTACTTTTCTGTGGGTCCCTGTCACTTTTTAAATAAAAAACAGTTTTTTTCATATATTTTTTGCAGGTCCTCTAGTACTTTTTGTGTGCTTAACTTGTGCCCTGGGGGCACAAGTTAGAAAAACCCTTGAAAACAAACCAGAGTAAGATAACCAACTCTCTTATCCATGGAGGAAACATTGATTCTGAAACCAAAAGATAACAACAACAGATTAAGAATAACAAAATGGCTGCGTGTATTGGTGGAAGAGATGAAGAAACTAGGATTTGTTGCAGGTCCAATGGTGGCGGTGACGTTGTCACAGCATTTGTTGCAAGTTGTATCTGCAATGATGGTTGGTCATCTAGGTGAACTTGCTCTTTCTAGCACATCCATTGCTATCTCCATCGCTAGCGTCACTGGCTTCAGCATACTAGTTAGTCCTTTCTCTTTAGTTATAAACATTACTCAAATACAGTTTATAAGGCATTCTTAATATAACAGCTACATTTGATAGTGTAAAAAATTTGTGTGTTTTTATATATGCTTAGCAGTCAGGGATGTCGAGTGCACTGGAAACGTTATGTGGACAAGCTTACGGAGCTCAACAATACAAAAAAATTGGAACTCAGATTTACACTGCCATTTTCTCTCTTTTAATTGTTTGCTTTCCTCTTGCCATTTTTTGGAAATATACGGGAGTTATACTTGTTCTCGTTGGACAAAATCCTTTGATTTCACATGAAGCTGAAAAATTCATCACTTGCCTAATTCCCGCACTTTTTGCTTATGCAATTCTTCAACCACTTGTTCGATACTTCCAAATGCAAAGCATGATATTTCCCATGCTTGTTAGCTCAACAACTGTTTTATGCCTACACATTCCTCTTTGTTGGGCTCTTGTGTATAAAACTCGATTAGGGAACATTGGAGGAGCGGTATCTATGGCAGTTGCTATGTGGTTAAATGTTATCATCCTATTTTCTTATATGATGTACTCCCCTTTGTGTGAAAGAACCCGTTCACCAATCTCGTTTCAAGTGTTTCATGGAATGAGACAGTTTTTCAGCTATGCTGTCCCGTCAGCTGTCATGATATGGTATTTTTATCAGCCTTCTTTGAAGATGCTAAAATTTCAGTTTTACCTAGCTAGTTGGGTGTTTTGTGGTCCAAAATTTTTAATGTGTCTTAACATTTGCAGCCTCGAATGGTGGTCTTATGAGCTTCTTGTATTGATGTCGGGGCTTTTGCCAAATCCAGAGCTTGAAACTTCAGTTCTTTGTGTGTGGTATGGTATCTAAAAGAATCAGCTGTTTCATACTAAAGTCACCACTCACCAGTATTAATATGTGCATTTCTTACAGCTTGAATACTATTGATACACTCTATGCTATACCATATGGCTTTGCTGCCGGCGTTAGGTTTGTACAAATTCCTTTGATTACCGTATAATATAATATTCATTTATAATTTCGCATGCAATATATGACTAATACATGTGTATGCCGGTGCTGCAGCACAAGAGTCTCAAATGAACTCGGAGCAGGGAATCCAAATGGAGCCCGAGTGGCTGTTTATGCCATCATGCTCATTGCAAGTTTTGAGACAACTATAGTCAGCACAGCCATTTTTGCTAACAGACGCATTTTTGGATATATTTTCACAAGTGAAAAAGAAGTTGTGCATTATGTCACGAAAATGGCTCCTCTTCTTTGCTTAAACATCATATTGGATAGTATACAAGGAACCCTTTCAGGTTATAAGCTGATTCTATTTGTGATTTTTTTTTCCCTGAACAAATAATCCAGGGTTGCGCCTTTTTTTATTGACGCCTTAGGTGTTGCAAGGGGTGTGGGATGGCAACATATAGGGGCATATGCGAATCTTGCTGCATTCTACCTTGTTGGAATCCCGGTTGCTATTTTGTTGGGCTTCTACACCTCTCTAAGAGGAGAGGGGTTGTGGATTGGTAATCTAGTTGGTGCCTCAATACAAGTTATACTGCTTTCAGTAGTAACAATTTCCACAAATTATGAAAAACAGGTCTGTTCGTTTCCTTTTGGTGACTGAAATAAAATGGGAAAATATAGCCAGGGGTGAAATTTTGACCCGAACCCGGTCCTACTCATAGTTTGTATGGTGCAGGCAATGAAGGCGAGGGAGAGATCGATTGGGGAAGAATGTACCACAGAAGATAGATTAACCTGAAACAATTTTGCTGGTGCTTTTACACCTTTTATTTAGTTGCATCTATGAAGTATACTGAGTTTTTTTGGGGGATTTTGATGTTCATTTTTGGCTTCAACTGAGACCGGATTGAAATTTTGTACGAGTATTGTTTAAAACTTTAAAAGTCTTGTATTACACTTAAAAGTGTGTGAAAATGACTTTGAATAATAAATCTGTGCATTGTTCCATGAACTCGTTACAAACGTACTGACAGCCTGGAAATTGTTGGTCATGACGTAGAAAAATTAGTTAAAGGGTTGCAAATAGTAACGATAAATATTTTTATAGCGAACAAATTAAAACAATTGACAGCAAAAACTCGCTCAAATAGAAAGTTACCTTCACTTTTTCCAAAAGGATTCCAAGAAAAGTCGTAATTTAATAACCAATGCATCCACTGCATGTTCCATGAACTCGTTACAAAATTTCTATGAGGCCACTTATCCGTTAGCAATATATGTGTTGACCATTGTATGTTTTAAGTAACTCCCACTTTTATTCAATCGTACCCACGTTTTTCATTTTCAATACAGCTAGTAAAACCTCTATAAAATAATACTCGATAAATTAATAACCTCGATAAAATTAATAATTTGTCCCGTCACAACTTGGGACCAGTACAAATTTGGACCCCAATCGATAAAATAATAAAATAATATTTTTTTTGAAACCTCAGTGTATATATATTAGTCCCAACGAATTTATAAATTAATAATTACTAAAAATTGCATATCTATGTATGTATCCGTGTGTGTGAGAGATACACTTCAAAATCCTAAGATTGTTTAGTGAAAAATGAATTTACTGTCACTTGTTATTTTTTGTTGAACTTCAAATCTATATTGAGTTTATCTCAAAATCTTATTGCACTAAAGTGTTGGTGTGTTGTCTTCTCGTATTGCAACAAAAATTGTTAATTTTATTTTCATAAAGTGTGAATATGAATTCATATAATTTTAATTGAAACTTGTTTTTCAAATTTATTTTTCATCTCCAACGTGTATACATTGTATCTAGTATATTAGACTTGAAAATTTAAAGCTCATATGTAAAACCTCTTTAAATTAATAAATTATTAATTTATCGATATAATCATATCTCGCTAAATTAATAAAATATCCCAGTCCCAACACTATTAATTTATAAAAGTTTTACTGTATCAAGTTACACACAATTTTCATCAAGTTACACACAACAAAGCATGAATATTTTGTTGGATATTATGTAGACATTGTATAATTTTACACGTCCTTGTGGTTTACACATTTTTGCATCTTACATCTCTGTCAGAAACTTTTGGCAAAATACATCACCCGTTAGGCAAACGTTTACCACCCTACATCCCTCGTTAACCATGAGGACTAACGATGCAAATTTTTTCTCTGTTATCTCTTAACGAGATTGATAATGTTACACCGTTAGCCTTCAGGACTAACGGTATTTGCACCGTTAGTCCTTTTTTACGTTATCTCCATTTTTTGTACGTTTCTCCGTTTTTATCCATTTTTGCACGTTTTATCCGTTTTCCTTACGTTTGACCCGTTTTTTGTCAGTTTTTTTTCTTTTTTCTTTTTTTTTTATTTTCTTTTTTTTGTATGTTTTATCATTTTTTACGTTCTTATCCATTTTCATTTTAACCGTTTTTGTCAGTTTTTTTTTTTTTTTTTTTTTTTTTTTTTTTTTTTTTTTTTTTTTTACGTTTTATCTATTTTTTGTATGTATTTATCCATTTTTTGTACGTTTTATCCGTTTTTTTTGTCAGTTTTCTTTTCTCCTTTTTTGTAGGTCTTATCATTTTTTTTACGTTTTAATCCGTCTTTTGTACATTTTATCCGTTTTATTATAAATTTTCTCTATTTTTTGTACGTTTTATCCATTTTTTGTACGTAAAAAACGGATAAAAACAGATACAACGTAAAAAAATGGATAAAACCATACAAAAACGGATAAAACGTAAGAACAATTGATACAAAAGCATTAAAATGGATAAAAACGTAAAAAAAACATATTAAAAACATTAAAAAACGGATAAAATGTAAAAAAAATGGATAAAACCAGAAAAAACTTAAAAAAACTGATAAAAACATACAAAAACAGATAAAACGTAAAAAACGGATAAAACGTACAAAAAACGGATAAGTCGTACAAAAAGCCTAAAAAAAACGGATAAAACATTAAAAAACGGATAAAAAGGTACAAAACGGATAAAACGTAAAAAAAGGGATAAAAACATAAAATAACGGGTAAAACATACAAAAAACGAATTGAAACGGATAAAACGTACAAAAATGTAAAAAAACCAGATAAAACGTACAAAAAACTGAGAAAAAAGGATAAAACGTACAAAAAATGGATAAAAACATAAAAGACCTAGATAAAACGTACAAAAAACTGAGAAAAAACGGATAAAACGTAAAAAAAACTTACAAAAAACAGATAAAACGTACAAAAAACGGATAAGAACATAAAAAACTGATAAAACGTAACAGAAAAAAAACTGACTAAAAACGGATAAAACGTACAAAAATAGATAAAACCGGATCAAACTTACAAATAACATAGAAAAACGGATAAAACGTAAAAAAAATGGATAAAAACGTATAAAAAACGTACAAAGAACGGAGAAACGTACAAAAAATGGAGATAATGTAAAAAAGGACTAGCGATGCAAATACCGCTAGTCCTGAAGGCCAATGGTGTGACAATATCAATCTCGTTAAGAGATAATGGAGAAAAACGTTTGCCTAACGGGTGACCAATTTTATTACCCAAAGAAGACAAGACTTGATCAGAAGGATGACCAAGTCTTTGGTGCCATAACTCATTAGAAACATAACAAACAAACACATCATCTGGAAGGTCGTATCAACTATCATCGTCAGCTGGAGTACAAACAACAAGCTAGTAGATAATGCCTCGCCACACCTGTTACTGGAAGTGGTTATCGTGGAAGTCAACCCCTGTGTCAAAAATGCAAGAAGCATCACACAGGAATCTGCATTGTTAAGTGTAGGAAATGACAGAAAATAGGTCACAAGGCAAATAGCTGTAAGACTCCGGATAGGAAAGGACAACCAACAACTGTAGTATGTCACAGATGTGGTGCAAAAGGGCACTACAAGAGCCAATGTCCAAACTACAATATCAATTGGAAAGCCAAGACTTTTGCAAGAGAATGAAGAATCTTTAAAGACTTCGATAGTATCAAGGGAATGATAACTAGATTTAAGCAGATGAATAAATTCCTGTTGTAGATAAATAAACTCTAGTTCAAAAATTTCGTAAGTTGTATTTCTTTTTTGTATTTTACTGTAAGTTACGATGGATGTAACCTAAGTATAACAACTATCTTTCTACCATATCGAAAAATCTACCTTGTAATATTTCCATAATAATCATAATCTACGTTAATTTCAATTTCTATTCCATTTACCAAATAACAATATACTGTTATTATCCTAGAAATTTTTTGACTCATCATTATAGTATGAACAAAATTTTTCTACGATATTCTTAAAAAGAAATTACGTGTTATATTATAGAAACGACACGTTGAACACCATCTAAAACAATTTAGAGAAACATATGATTGAGCCAAACATCACATTATTTAGTCCTCAATTATACATAGCCTGATCAACTATGTCTAATTTAGGAAGAATCATGTTATGAAAGGAACAGTCATAATTTCAGATTTTCTAAATAACAATCTTCATTTAAAAGCAAAATATAGAAATAAAATGAACTGTTCATAAATAATACATTAGACAAACCACAATGAATACCTATCTTATCCCCTCATCATTATGGTGAGAAATCAACAAAAGTACAAGTAGGAAAACCCTAATAATTCACAAAGACTGATAGAAAACTCAAATAGCGAAAATTTTATTAGAATCCGTGAAAATTAATACATAAACAAATAATTAGCATCGAAAGTGCTACCGTTACAATGATTACAATATAAATCATGGAATCTTCAATAGGTTGATCCGCTATGGCAACAAAGACCCCCCACCAACAAAACCATAGCGAGAGCCACCACAGGATGAATCACCCTAATTATGCTGAAAAATAAATATAAACAAACCATTAAAAATAATAATGAGACAAATTCCTAAACATAAAAACAAAACGAGTATTGTTCCATATTTATTTCAAAGTACATAAAAACACAACAAGAACTAAATTTTAAAATAACCCTAGCTCAAGATTATTACCCCCATATCTTGTCTACGATAATGGCTAGGACAGTGAGGGGTACGACAAACATCAAGATCGCGACCAAGAATCCAAAGTTTTCATCTGGAACATACGCTAAGTAGATAGAGGCAAGGACGACATACATAATCGCTAGTATAGTGATGAGGTGTGGCATTTTGAGATGTGAAATAAGAAGAAAATGGTTGATGGAAGAAATGGAAATTAGAGATGGGTATTTATAGGCTAAAATATAGCCGTTGGAACACTATTCACGGCCGTTGGAATTCACTATTCCCGACCGTTAGAATCCTGTTCACTAGCCATAAATTTTCCACTATTCAGGATCACTATTTTCAATGTTCACAGCCTTTAGATACATCAGTTACTTTGTCTTGTCCAGTACAGATAAATCTAACTGAATCACGTTTCCTAAATTTTTGGAATAAAAATCTCTCGACAATCCTCTGCTCAAAATTCTCTACTCTAGTAATCACGTCAAACTTGAATTTCGGGACGAAATTCAGAGTGACGGGTGGGTATTGTAGAGAACTGCAAAAATCCATATAATTAACAACGTTTAATTATATATAAATCTCTATCATTATTTTAATCACCATTTTTACAGAAGAATTTGAAATTTTTCTTATTACATTAAATGGTCATGATTACGATATTGCAAAATTCACCAAATGACGAAACAAGCTCTCGACACGTTTAACGAAAACTAAATAAGTCACTAATACTACTTAACACTAATTATAACCAAACGGGCCCTTAATATTTTTCAGCCCAACCAAACTACCCAACTAGTTTTTCGGCCCAAAAACCTTAAAGCCCAATTTTAATTTTATTAACTTCATATACTCGACTAAACTAGCTCCAAAACGCTCCTCGTTCTCTCAAATCTTAAACACGACACCTATATATTTTTGCACCATCTCGTTTCTCACCTAGCCGACTACAAGTATGCCAAATCTCATGATCATATATCGAGATTTGCTATGTTTTCGAAAGGCAAAGTGTTCGGTCCAAAACAATCCACTCGACATATATAAATAATCCAAAACTTAACCGTTTTGACCCCGGTTTGTTCCTACGTGATCCTAATATTTATTCCATCATGTTTTCATATTAGTAAACATGATTAATCAGCTAGAAACCAAGT
Source organism: Artemisia argyi (assembly GCA_030686995.1). NCBI lineage: Eukaryota > Viridiplantae > Streptophyta > Magnoliopsida > Asterales > Asteraceae > Artemisia > Artemisia argyi. The sequence continues at coordinate 15,400 of JARVZY010006842.1, read as the reverse complement.
TGTACACGATTTCTCAATTCATGTACATATATAAAGGGTTAGTCGACATGTATATTTACTCCCAAGGACAAACTTCCACATTTCATGCTCTCACATTCTTTCTAAAGTCCTAGGATGGCAGTAAATAAATCAAAGAAGTCTCCATTCAATGACATACATAGTGATTCATGTTTCCTTGAAATATTTGCATCATACGTATACAAAAATTCTCACTATATGTACTCTAGTTTCCTTCTCTTGTTTCTTTTAATTAATACACTCATAAAAACTTCATTTCCATCCTACAAACATCTTTGAAAGACCAGGAGTGAATCACATGTTCGTTTGGAAGCAAAGAAGTGGTGTTGGGTTATATATATATATATATATATATATATATATATATATATATATATATATATATATATATAAATCGATACTTGTGTTTTATTTCGAACATAGATTCTCCTTGTGTTTTCCTCCATCACCTTCGACTCCCTACCACCCTAGAGGTGTTGTAAGTCATTTTCATCTTTATTGAATTCATCTCGTATTATTTTATTAATCATGCATCATGTATAATTCACGTCGAACGTATAATATATATACATACGTACGTACAAACATATAGTACACAAAACGTGACTAGCCTCTATCTTGGAAGGCCTAGGAGTTACGTAGCACACTTGTTTCACGTTTATTTTCACGTTACATGCATCGTTTAATTTATTTTGATCATGTTCCATTCAAATATAAAAATCTGCCAAAATACTTAGACAAATTCTAAGTCTTTTTCATTTATAAAAATGTCCCACGTCACTTAGAAAACAACTATAAATCTTGAAATTTAGTTTAACGAGCATACTATATTTTTACACCATCTGATAGACCACCTAGCTAGCTATCACTTTCGTTTATATAACTTGTAAAAACAATCACGTCTCAACCCTCTAAAATGACTAAAGAAAATCGACCTAAAAGAGATAAACTAAAAAACTTAGAAAATATTCCAAGTCTTTTTACCGAGAAAACTGCTCCAAATCGTGACTAAAATGACCTTGTAAAACTCAATCCGACTTAACAACCACCCATTATTTTTACACAGCCTGTTTCTTCTTGCTACAAACTAAAAGTTTCAAGTTTATACTTTGTAATGATAAGCACGTTTAAACCCTTAAACAGTGCCAAAGTAAATCGATACATATGTATTTCAAAACTAGTTATAAAACCTTAATGGACTAAAAAGCCCAATAAGCTGAAATTAAGCACTCCGTATAAGCTGAACCAAAAAGCTCTTTTGATATGATTTTATAACATTAAAAATGAGCCTAGGGATAATCCCAACTTGTCTCAACGCTCACGGATCGTTAAACGTTAACGGGCCTTTAATTTAGCTCGTTAAAGCCCATTTATTGAAAAATAAGATATTTTGCAAATAAGCAGTTGAAATAAGTTTTAATAAGCTTCAATAAGCTCCAGAAAAACTCGGATATTTTTTCCCATGATTTTTGTAACTTTGGACTAAAAATGTAACGCGACGACACCTAGAAGGACTAAAACTGTCAAACAATGAAAGGTAAGGACTGAAATGATAAAAACAGAATCTATAGGATATAAAATGACATTATATCAATTTCCAAGCTAAGAATACTATATTGGACAAGTAGTGGACTTTAAATGCAAATATTATAAAATAAGGACTAACGGTGCAACGCTAACGCCGTTAGAGTAAAAAGTGTAAAATTGGAAAAAGGACAAGGACCCACATATTTATTTTCTATTTTACGTCACCCCATCACGTCATATGCATTTTCATTACATTTTATTTACATATTAGTTAATTTTACGTTAATAATATATATAACGATATTTTAACTAATTATCTTTACGTATTATTATCATCATGGTTAAAAAGGGAAAACTTTAGAAATAATAACATTACTTGTCATATTATTATAAACATACGAATTTCATTCGCATGTCATCTTATCATCATAACGATTAATCGTTATTCATTTACCAAATAGTATTTTGTCAAATTGTCAGATAAATTTATTTATCAGGTTATATATTGAAAGCCGTCATCATAATCTCATCCGACTTTACTTTTCATCATTTCAGTATCAATCAAGGTGAGTCATAGCCCCATTTCCAATACTTATTTTAACTCTTTGGGGGAGATACATGCTTACATATACTTTGATAATTTTATAAGTATATGAATAAATTACATGATTCAAATCAATTTCCTAAATTAATATTTATCTTATATGGTTTGTGACTTAAGATATGATGTATGTATGTTACTGGAAAATTGCTTAACTAGAATACTGAACTCAGATGATAATGTTTCCAAAATGATTATTGTGGCATGATACTTGACTATACTATAACATCCTGAATGACTCCATTATGACCTTTTCTGCTAATTATGAAACTGCAGGGACAATCCTTGTAATTTTCCAAAAATTTACTTCAAGGACCATTTGTGAAAACTTTTACTTTCCAAGGACCATAAATGACTTTTCTTCCAAAAATATCCCACCAGGGACCAATTCTGCCAAATTATGATGTTCAGGGACCAATTTTGCCAAATTATGAAGTTCAGGGAACAATTTTGTAAATTTCTCAAAACTTTTCACCCAAGGATCGTTTTTGATAATTTTTGCCTTTTCAATACCTTGGGTTGACTTTTCTTTCGTTTTAAACCTTCAGGGACTAGTTTTGTCAATTTTTGAAACTTGAGGGACTGAAACTGTTAGTCGTATTAGTCGTGATACACTGTATTTGAGTAAAAATAGGAATTGGCAAATCACCTATTACAAGAGGGCAATATTATCATTGAATTGATAATCACCTCCGTTTTACAGTATTTTGTTAACGTTTTGCGTGTCATGAGGCTTGGGGCAATATCTATAAGAAAATATATGTCTTCAAACATATATCTAGATACAGCTTTATAGGAAATTGACCATATTTGAATTATAAGTCTCACTAAATTAGCATCATGACTGTCCATCTCATGTTAGGATTATGATCCATTATTTGAATTTGATTGAATATCTATATGAATTATCTGTGACTATAATCAACATCAATCAATACTTGTTCTATCACTGTTAGTATTTATTACAATTATTATTAAATATTCCTGAATCTATTAAAATAAATGGTTTTCCATAAAACTCTATGAACTCACCAACTTTTGTGTTGACACTTTTAAGCATGTGTATCTCAGGTAATTAACGGAGCAGGACAAGACATGGAGCGGACATTTATTACTCTGATAAATTAAAATGGTGTAAAAATCAAATATGTCATTCTTACAAACCTTTATATCTTTTAATGAGATTTTAAATCAAACGTTTCATCTTTTATCAAAAATATTATTTGAATGACAAATAACTTACAAAACACCTCTTTTAAGCCGTTTTATGTGATTATGACTTCGATCCTCCCCGTAACACCCAAATTACTTTTCCGCTGCTAAACCATAAATTTTGGGGGTGTTACAGTTTGGGTCTACCCTTTCCATAAAAAATCTGATTTGTTTGATACTTTTGTTGCTTTTCGTGCTTATGTCAGTAAACAACTTAATGTAGACATCAAGGCTTTGCAGTGTGACCATGGGGGTGAATATGACAACACCCGTTTCCATGACCTTTTTCGCCAACATGGCATACAATTTCGCTTTTCTTACCCTCGCACTTCTCAACAAAATGGAAAATTCGAACGTATGCTCCGTACCATTAATAACCTTATCCGCACATTGCTTTTTCAAGCAAAGATACCTCCCTCATATTGGGTGGAAGCCCTTAATATGGCTGCCACCTTTTGAATATTTTACCTTCTACCGCCATTAATAACGAAATACCATACACCAAACTCCGCAACCAAACACCCACCTATGAACATTTGCGTGTTTTTGGATGTCTTTGCTATCCTCACGTCAATGTTGAACATAAAATTCAACCCCGTTCCACACCATACATCTTTCTTGGTTACCCCGCAAACCACCGTGGCTATCGGTGTCTCGACTTGTCATCCAATAAGATAATTATTTCGAGACATGTGCAGTTTGATGAAGACGGTTTCCCTTTTGGTACAATAACGCCTTCACCACAACCCACATACGATTTTCTTTTGCCTCCACCCTCACCCAACCTATCAACTCCCAAATCACAACAACCCACTACTACTCCTATCCATACTCAGGCCCACACGCACACTCCACCTCCCACACCCAACGTATCAAGCAGTGAAGCACAACATCCCCTACCCCGCTTTCACATACTTTACCTCAGTCCACCATAACTCCATCCACTAGCCAAACAAACTCTTTGGCTCAGCATATTCCCACAACCGAGCATATCGTCACCCAGAATACCATTACAACCGATAATCAACCTCAAACTATTTCCTCTCATCCGATGGTCACTCGTGCTAAAGCTAGCATTTTTAAACCGCTTGAACGTATGAATTGTCATGTTACCACTACTTCACTGTTTCTTCGCTCTTATGATCATGCTCTTCTGGACTCTAACTAGAAAGAAGCTATGTTACATGAATTTAATGCTTTAATTACTAACGGAATGTGGGTTCTTGTGCCCCGTCCAACTAATGATAATGTTGTTCGTTCTATGTGGCTTTTCAAACATAAGTTTCATGCAGATGGCTTATTAAGCAGGTATAAGGCTCGTCTTGTTGCCAATGGACGAAGTCAACATCAGGGTATTGATTGTGATGAGACATTTAGTCCGGTGGTTAAACCAGCTACCATTCGCACTGTTTTGAGTCTCGCAGTTTCTCATGGCTGGTCTATTCATCAACTTGATGTGAAGAATGCTTTTCTTCATGGTCAGTTATCTGAGACGGTTTATATGCACCAGCCTCTTGGGTTTGTTGATTCTGCTAGACCTGATTATGTATGTCGTTTGCAGAAATCACTATATGGGCTTAAGCAAGCCCGCGTGCTTGGTTTCAACGCTTTTCTGGTTATGCTACTCGAGTTGGTTTTTAGCATAGTAAAACGGACTCTTCTTTATTTATATTTCATCGTGGTTCTGACATTGCTTACTTGTTGCTATATGTGGATGATATCATACTTACAACATCGTCTTCAGCTTTCTTACAACGGGTTATTACTTCATTACATGATGAGTTTTCTATGACTAATCTTGGTTCTTTGAATTATTTCCTTGGCCTCTCGACTAAGCGCACTTCAACAGGCATGTTTTTATCACAATCAAAATATGCTGAGGAAATAGTTGAGCGAGCCCACATGAAACATTTCAATCCTTGTAGAACTCCGGTTGATACCGAATCTAAGTTGGGTCCTAATGGTGACCCGGTTTCTTATTCCACTTTGTATCGTAGCTTGGTAGGGGCTCTTCAGTATCTTACTTTCACGCGACCAGATATATCTTATGTTGTTCAACAGGTTTGTCTCTATATGCATGATCCCCGTGAGCCTCGTCTTGCTGCTTTGAAGCAGATTCTTCGGTATGTTCATGGTACTCTTGATCATGGTCTTCAACTGCATGTTTCTACTACTACTCAACTTACTACATACACCGATGCTGATTGGGCAGGTTGCCCAGTCACCCGACGATCCACTTTTGGGTATTGTGTTTTTCTTGGGGATAATCTGCTGTCAGGGTCTGCTAAACGACAAGTTACTTTATCTCGTTCTAGTGCAGAGGCTGAATATCGGGGTGTTGCTAATGTTGTCGTTGAAACTGCTTGGATTCGCAATCTTTTATGGGAGTTACATGCTCCTTTGCATACCGTTACACTTGTTTACTTTGACAATGTCAGTGCCGTTTACCTTTCCACTAATCCGGTACAACACCAGCGTACAAAGCGTATTGAGATAGATATACATTTTGTTCGTGATTATGTGGCTTCTGGGCAAGTGCGTGTTTTACACGTTCCGTCTCAGTTTCAATATGCCGATATCTTCACCAAGGGTCTTCCGAGTGCCTTATTCCTTGAGTTTCGTTCCAGTTTGAACGTCCGAAGACCTACCGTTCCAACTACCAGGGAGCATTAGCCGAATGATTATTAGCTCATGCAGTTTATTATTTACTATTGGGCTTAGCCCATGTTAGTTATCTTATTGTGCAAGACTTGTTATGTATTTATATTTGATCATTAATAATAATTGGAGAGAAGGTTTTTAACAATTCTAATACTTATCACATAATAGCATATAATCAATCACAAGTAGGCAGCGGAATTATAAACAATTAACCTAAAAGTAAACGTACCTTGTTAGCTTTCACACAAATCAAATACAAGATCAATGAACAAATAAACCCTAAATAAGGGTTTATATAAATCGACCCTTTATGGGGATCGACCACTTCACCACCAAAAATCCTAAGTTGAATTCTCTACGATCTTGCACACATGTATTGATAGCGATTCAATTAGAATGCTAGTTTCTTGGATCACAATAACTAACTAAACACTTTAGTTTCGTTCAAGATCAAACTGAAAACCCTAATGGGAATTGTAATTAGTCTATCTAGACAAAAGAGGGAGAGAGAAGAGAAGAAAAGCTAATTAGGATTTTCCAAGAGATCCCAAACAATTAATACAGGGTTTGTATTTATAGTGGAATACCTTGGAGGACAAGTTGCTTTTCTTTCCTTCTTTTGGACCCTTGGCCGATTGTACATGCATAATGAGGGGTTCTAGAACCTTATCCTTATCATGTTACACTCTAGTCCCTTTTATTTAACATTTAATGACCGTTAGCTCATTATTATTGTGAAATATAATTAATATATAACTTTTATAAATAAATTATATAATTGAATCTCATTCACAACGCGTGCAATCCCATAGACTTGAGTTCGAAACTGGACATACATTTATAAATATGTTCACAATCCAACGTAATTAGGTGTTGCAAGGAGTGTGGGGTGGCAACATATAGGGGCGTACGCGAATCTTGCTGCATTCCATCTTGTTGGAATGCCGGTTGCTGTTTTCTTGGGCTTCTACACCTCGCTAAGAGGAGAGGGCTTGTGGATCGGAAACCTAGTTGGTGCATCAATACAAGCTATGATACTTTCAGTAGTAACAATTTCAACAAATTTTATGAAATACAAGTATGACATATTATTCGTGCTGTTTTTTTGTTTCTTTTGATCTAGTCCATATTTCTTTATAATGACAGAAATAAAAATAAAAATGGGTAAATATAACAAGGGGTGTATTTGACCCGACCTGGTCCAACTTACACTTTATTATTTGGTGCAGGCAAAGAAGGCGAGGGAGAGATTATATGAGGAAGAATGTACAACAGAAGATAGCTTACCATGAAATAAATTTGCTAGTACTTTTTATACCTTTTATTTAGTTTGTATATAAGAAGTATAGTGAATCCTAATTAATTTTAGCAAACTGAGTTTAATGTTCATGTTCGCTCAGTTAACACGGGATAGAGTTTTAGTATAATTTTAAATTTTGTTTTTAAGTTTCTTTCATTTGCAAATAAAAGGTGTTTCCTGGTTACCAAGGTTTTACAATTTATTTTGCCAATGTTTCAAGCGGATAACAATATATACACAGATTTGAGTAAATGTGAATATTAACTCCTACATTTCATTCGACTTCTATGCTTGTTTGAACCCTATTAATAGCTTTCCGTGCCTGGAAAAAAAAATCAACATCGTTAGCTTGTTACTAAAGCCTGAATAAGAATAATTGTGAAGTTCTAAAAGAGAGTCAATTTACCTCATCTGTCCAATTGGTGGACAAATTTATCGCAATGAGCACTACAACTTGTACAGAAAGTGCACATATGATGCCCATCCATAGCCCCTGAAACACAATGTAACAATATAGATCCATTTACTTACGAATGGTCGATTTGGGCTATGTGGTCCATCGGGTCAGACAAAAAATTGAAGTGAAAAGTGAAAGGTCAAACAGGTTAAAAGTTACACGTTGTCTTTATTTTTATCGCACAAAACCTCGAAAATAGCTTTATTAAGAAAATTCGTACTACCTTTTAGTACTATACACTTTTTTGAAACATAATATAACACCCTTAATTCATTGTATCTGAAAAATGGACAAAAGATTGTTGTGGGTCAGCCAACCCAACTCGGACTAAAAATCTACATGTATTGACCCACCCCCGCTACCCATCATGTCATCTGTAGCTCTAGCAGCTTATGTGAGACTGGAAGTTACATATAAGGTAGCAGATCTTACCATGCCTCCAACATGGAAGGTAAAAGCAAAGAGCAATGCACATGGAATTCCCACAACATAGTAAGCTCCAAAATTCATAACTGCACAAACATTTTGCCACCCACATCCTCTAGCAGCACCTTAATTTCGAGAAAACAGGAAAACATTATTTAAAAAACGCAACATACCAAAATAAAGAACAACGAAAAACCCATATTTTATTATCAGTACCCGAAAGAACACATTGGAATCCATCTAGAAAGTCTGATAATGCAAGTAGCGGCATCATTTTTGCAACATATTTGATAACTTCTTCGTCGTTGCTATATAACTTTCCCCAAACATGCCGTACCAAAATAGTAGTGCTTCCAACTATCAATCCCTCCAAAATTGCTATTACGACCACAATACAAACAGCTAAGCGTGCAGCTTTAGGTCTTGCAGCCCCTAATTCATTTGAAACTCTGGTACTGCAATGTATACCATAATACAAGGTGAAATGAACATGTATATATTAATGATCAAGAGTTTTACTAACCTTATTGCTCCACCAAGGCCCACAGAGATCATATAGACCATCCAGCATGTGTTAAGGCTGCAAAAATGAAAGCACTAAACAGTTGTAAAGTCGACTTAAATCTTATTGAATAACATTCCTTACTGTGGAAATAGGATATGAATATGATAGAGAGATGTAAGAGAACAACCTGATTGATAATACTGATGTCTCTAACTTTGGATTTGGGAGAAGACCGGATAACAGAACAACCATATCGAATGACCAATATTCAAAGCTGCAACACATGCAAGTCAAAACAGGCAGGTCAAAATGGTTCGGGTCAAAACGGGTAATTTTGTACAGGTAAGCTTGGTTGAACAGAAACAACTTTTGTTCAAGTTTAATTACTTTTTATAAATAGTTCGTGCGTCAAATATTGTTACAAACAATAGCCTAATTTTTCGAGTTAGTAATTTAGGAGGTTTTATGCCTTAGTAATACACTTTGGATGACATTTTACTCATTCGGCACATTTGACCCGTTTCCTTAATAGCTATTTTTCTTACTTGGTTGACCCATCTAATTTAAATTACAACCTTGATCGACCCATTCTAATCATGTGGCTTAAAATGCAACCTCTACTTTGAGGTTATCCTTAAGTCCTTAACAAGCCCTTAACCACATGAAAAAGAAATTGGCATACAACATTCCATGTTATCCTAAAATCCTCTCCAATAAATTCTCTTTTTATATAAAAACATGTTTCAGGTTTTTGTGGAACTAATTAAACTTACCAAATCATAATTGCCGAAGGAACCGCTAGTTTAAGGAAGCTAGCTACATCATGTAGTGCTTCTTTAGAAAAACCAGTCCACGTGTGTTTACAAGCAGGAGAAAACTTAACATACGTTCCCAACAAAACAACATTCAACCAATTCGATATAGTGTTAGCCAATGCAGCCCCTTTTATCTCAAGTCCCAATTTAAACACAAGTACCCAACACAAAAACACATGGAACATAGCAGTCACCCCTGAAATAATCATCATAGGAACTACAATATTTTGTGTTTGAAGAAATCTATTTAGACATTGAAGTAGACCATATGCAAATAAGCTTGGAATCATCCAACGGATAAACAGTCCTGCTCCGTTGGATATTTCATGATCTTGACCAAGAGCTATGAAGATTGTCGTTGTGTAAAACCAAATAAATGCAAGAGGGATGCTTATGGCTGTTAAAGACACCATTGCTCGTTGCATTTGTATTCCGAGCATGTGGTATTGTTTAGCTCCATAGGCTTGTCCGCATAACGTCTCTAACGCACTCCCCATTCCTAGCTATTAAAAAGGAGAAAACTTAGACAAATTATCCAAAGCTGATTATTTGACTCCTAAAATAATAAGCTAATCGAAAGCAGTCCAAACATTAGTCCCAATCATCAGATAATTAGTTCCAAAACGCAACTCTAAAACCCTCCCAAAAATGCTTGAGTTATGTGGTCTTCAAGAAGTTCTAGTGCTTATTTCTAAATTGGATTAATCATATTTAGCTTATATTAAACAAGTAATGCAAAGGCTAGTTCCAGTGCAAATTATCTTGCGCTAATAAAGTCAAAATCAAAGTCAACTTTAGAACCAAAAAAAAAGCCCGTTATTTTACTATAAACGATATCAAACGATGACTAACCAACACACTGAAGCCAGTGAATGAAGCAAAAGAAGTAGCCATTGAAGCACTGGATAGAGGAAGTTCACCAAGATGTCCGACAAACATGATCGATATCACTTCCAAACAATACTGCAATAAGCTTACTGCTATTAATGGGCCAGCTAATCCTATTTGTTTCTTCACTTCGTCGATTACTTGAGTTCTTAAACCACGTCTTTCTTCTTGTTCATATAAGTTTTCATCATATTGCCGTTGAATTAGTGGATCTTGAACTTGTTTTGCTTCTTTCATTATATACTTATTTGATTATGTGTTCTTTAAGTTTGATGAGCATTTTCTACACCAATGACATGTTATTATATTTGCTTACCATGTATCATTGATTTAATACTTATGATTAGTTATATTAAACTGACACTACAACAAAATAGTAACATGCTCACACTTATTAGAGCATGGCGCCACACTTTAAAGTGTGAAGAATTAAAAAGTTCACACTAGCATGTGTGTGAACCAATTGGATGTAGCAAATATTGTCACATTTTTATGTGTGAAGGTTTAAAAATCTTTTCACACTTTTAAGTGTGAGAGTTTTAAAACAATTCTTCACACTTTTTAGTGTGATGATTTTGATTTTGAAATAATTCTTCACACTTTTAAGTGTGATGCTTTTGATTATAAAATAATTCTTCACACTTTTTAGTGTGAGATTGAAATTATTCACACTTTTTAAGTGTGAAGATTTTGAAACAATTATTCACACTCTTAAGTGCACACTTTATAAAGTGCGAAGAAAAAAGTGTGTAAAAACGACAAATTTGTTGTAGTGTGATGTGTTATATGAGTTAAAAATCTGGTATGTGGTTCCCACTATCTTGTTTTGTTACTCTACTTCTACTATTCTGTGTTCTGTTTATTGCAACGTTAATTACTAGTGTATATATTTTTTGTATTTATGTTACTGTAAGTATTTTTTAAGGGATTATGCTGCAAAATAACAGTGTACTTATGCATCAGTTATTAAATTATTCAAGATACACTAGTTAGCAAATCTAAATCATATTGTCACGCGTTTTAGATTATTAAATATACGAAACACATACATGTGTTTATCATTTTATGCACATAAATTCGATGTGATGGTACACAATTGAATGGTATGCTCAACGTACATACACCATCCATTAATTCATTAGTAAACAAGTAAATGGATGAGATTTCTCTTGTTTTAGGTTACCGCAGAATCAAGTTGTTGACTCATATCTACGAATAAAGGTGGCAATTTGTGTCTGAAATGAAAAAAATTAGCTAATTTTGACTACTTTGTAAAAGATTTGGGCACATTTAGTCAATCCTTTTTTGAAATGGGCATATTTAGCCCATTGAAAAATCAAATGGGCACTAACGGGCACATATTTTCTTTTAATTAGAGAACATTATAATCGTTTTTAAAGAAAAACTTATATATATATAATATATTTAAATTTTTAAATATAAATGAAGTATTACGATTAATGAATTTATTTCGTTATTTTTTGTCTTCTATAAAGCGATTTGTATAACATGTGCCCGTTTGGCCCGTGCCCGTTTAGCCCGTGCCTGTTCTAGCCCATGCCCTTTCTAGCCCGTGCCCGTGCCCGCCCGGCCCACTCGTTTTGCCACCTCTATCTACGAAGCCTAACCGGCTATCTAGTGAGTATTTCCAACCCTTATCATGGCCGCCTGCAAAATGTGTACCACACAGTAAGGAATGAACCTGAGACCTCTTGTGAGGATATCATGGTGGGCAATCTTGGTGGTGGTTTCTATAAGTTTATTAGTGTACTTGCAAATTCAATGTATATGTAAATCCCATGGTGTTTCTTTTTCTTTTTTCGGAAAATAAAGTCTTCTTAAAAGTTCTCAATATGGTGACAACGTATTTGCTTTTTTGACAAAATAAGTAAATTCCTAAATCCATTCACCTTTACAAAAAGAAACTCACACATGTTTCTCGTAATCTTTCTTCTTTTACACCCTCCATATTTGATCGCCACTAATGCGTTTGGGAGTTTTTTTGTAAAAAGTTTGTGAGTGTAGCATCCTCTTTAGTTAATTGCTAAGCTAGCTACAGATGGATTTATTTGGTGACATTAGTTAGAACTATTTGATGAGAAAATGTTATAGCTTGATGTCATCGCATATCTAGAAAACCAAATATATAATGAGATAACGACGTGAAACCATATTATTTTGTTGATCATGTTAAAGAATTGACTAAAGACGTTTTCTGTGGTGTAACGAACATATAAAAAATGACAAACTCAGGTTGTTATAGCTTGAAGACGTCCAACGATGCTCACCATGGTTTTAAATAGCGCGCTATAGCTGTGCCATAGCGCGAGGCGTGGCCTCCATGTTACGAAACAGGCCAAAGCGTCATCTTTAGGCGTAGCGTGTAATAAAGCGCGCTATAGCGTAAAGCGTGACACCTTTTTTTAAAGCTTTTAAGATTATTATTATTATTATTATTATTATTATTATTATTATTATTATTATTATTATTATTATTTTTTAATTTTTGTAAAGAGATTTATTAGACTTGAGCTTATTTACAAGTATTATTCGGGCTTAGTAATTCAGAACTGAGTTTTAAGCCTATTATCTAACTAATATTGACAAATCGATAAATATTTTTTGCCGCTTTGAATCACGCTTTAAAAACGCTATGACGCAACGCCTCACGCTAAAATTTGAGGTTTTGCTATACCGCTACGTCACGTTTCACGCTATTTATAACGTTGATGCTCACCAAGGTTGAGGGGCTGCTTGATCATTTTGTACAATGCGATTATTGGGTGGCTAGTTCGTAGTACTACAGCTCAACCATCAATTCGGTTGTAGATTAAATTATGTTATTACGAGTATTTATTAGTACTACCAACAAAAGTTTATAACATTCATTTAATAGTTAATACTGAGACCAATAATAATAATAATAATAATAATAATAATAATAATATTATTATGGATAATTATGCATCCATAAGACCCTAACTAATCCAGGTTATATGAGTATGTTTTAGGAATTACCATCAAAATTTATAACATGCCTATAATTTTAAGACCAAAAAAGCTTTACTTAATAAAAAGTAGTATTATGAATGCATTCATTATGAATCGAATCATCACTATAGTTCACAAAAGTTGAACATCTTCGTCGATTTGAACTCTTCCACAAACTATTTATAGTGACGTATTTGACTGCAACAAATTCTTTCAACTTTGACTATTGTATTTTTGAAGCAAAACGTTACATACTTACATTTTTCCACTTGCAAAAACAAAGGACGAAACTGCTACGTGGTTGTGTTGAAAATACAGGAACGCCCGAGTCACGCTCTAAAAGCTAAAAAGTAAAAACGTCACATGATGGAAACAAATATTGCATTTCATATACTTTAATAAGAGTTTAAGGGAAGTGATTTTCACGCTCAAGAAAATGATTGATGTTGGTTGTATAGCTGCAAAACAGTTCCAGATTAGGGTTAAGATAATCAATGAAGGTACCGGATATTCACTTGAAATCGTGGTATCACTTTCCAATAGAAACTATTCGACTCTATGCCTGGGTTACACGAATATCTCTATGGGATAAGACCAAGTGATGTTCTTGCTTTAGGCACAAACCAAGAACCAGATGCGTATTAGAGTGTTTAGGGTTTTGAGTTTAGAGTTGTATCTCAAAACGTATATCCATGCAGAATGATGTGATCTCTATTTATAATAGAGAATACTCAAACCCTAGCCCATGGTATTATGTATAATTAACGGCCCATTAATTATAACATAATAATTTCCATAATTATAGGATCAGTGGTTATCAGTGGAAACATTATCACTTGCAGTGGTAATGTTAACACTAGCAGTGGTAACAACAACCCTTGCAGTGGAAACAATAACCCTTGCAGTGGTAACGTTAACACATCAGTAGAAACTCACTAGCAGCTGAATCTACTATCAGTAGAATCATACTTCAGTAGAATCACACTATCAGCAGCAGAATCAACTAGCAGCAGAATCAGCTAGCAGCAGATTCATAACACTAGCAGCAGAGTCTACTAGCAGTACCTTGATCAATACATAACCACAATTGAGTCAGGGGATTCAGTGACCAAATGGGTGTATACTCCATACCTCCAAACCCATTACCAGGTGTGAATTGATCCCTCAAGTGTACTAAATTTACTAACAATCCTCCCCAAATTTAGTTCACTACCTTAGCATGAAAATTCAAACACAAACCAAAACAAGTGCATAAATGAAAATATCCTGAGGATTGAATTTCCACATTAGTACATATACTTTCAAATATTCGAGAATCAGGGTGTTCTAAGAATTGAACCCTTCAACCCATTTGAGTACCTGATGATAAATACACACAAGTTTTCAAACACTAAAATACTCCTGACACTATACAAGCCATGTGTCCATATCCAATTCATAAATGTTGTAAAAGCTAAAAGTCCAAAGCTTCCTAAAGCGGCAAAACTTCAACATTTACATAGGTGGTTCATCTTTAATTCATGCTCCTGCTTAGCACTTTTTCAAAGAAAATTAACCATTAAGAAGTGAAGACTTCATCCTCCTTTCAGCAGGTAACAAGCACAACCTTGGGATGTTTGTAATACATGTGCTTCAGTCCACTAAATGATCAGCTTTCCACATTGAACTCAGCTTCCAAGTTTCCTTAGAAGGGAGTTGGGTATCCTTGCATTCAGTGACTAAGTTGGACTTAAACCTATCCCTGTAGCAGACTTCAAAACCAAGTCTCTAGCCAAACCCTTCGTCAAGTGATCAGCTAAATTTTGTTGAGATTTAACAAACACTATAGATACCACCCCATTCATGATAAGCTCACGAATCATGCTATGCCTAACACCTAAGTGTCTAGACTTCCCATTGTACATCTGGCTATAAGCCTTTGCCAATGTAGCAGCACTATCACAACGGATAGAAATAGGTGCTATAGGTTTAGACCACAATGGAATCTCAAGAAGCAAGT
>JARVZY010006840.1:0-25230 GCA_030686995.1 Artemisia argyi | reverse complement strand
TATCTCGGCAAGGAAGTTCATTCATCGTTCTTTGTTAATCCCTAAAACGAAATCAGTAGACAACTCATTGAAGATTCAAATGAATTAAATTTTCAAACAAAACCAAAATACATAACAAAGTAGATGAATGATGACGATTACAATAATAATTCAGCATAAAAACACAAAAAGAATGGATTTAAGAAAATGAGGAATCTACCTTTTGAAGAACTAATTCTCATCTTGACCAACAAAATGATATCTATACTCATTCTTTATGGATTGACCTGTTAAGGCTGCAAATCCTAAAATTGAAAACAACATATCGTTTACTATTAGAAAATATAAAGAATTTTACTGGTTTCAAAAGAATTTGTGATGATGATCAAGCGTTAAGGTTTATGATTCACATCGGGTTGAGGTTTTTGGAATGAATCGGTATTAGTTGGTCATGTTTATGTATGAGTTTTGAAAAGCCAGGTAAGAAGTGGTGAAGGTTTATGGGGTTTGCACCGAAAATACTGTGGCTTACCATGTAAGCTTTGACTTTTACGTTCTGGTTTCCTTCCGAAAAATTTGTAGACATTCAAATGTATTTATTCAAATCCGAAAATAATGTTATGATTAAAATGTATTTGTAAAAAGACAATAGTAGACACTCATAAAAATCAGCATTCACTTTTTAATGGGGCAGAATGGTCTTTTCCATACCTTGCTTTATTAGAATATATAGATATAGATTACATGTGAACACACTACTAAAAGAGCACTTTATGAGTTTGGCCCCTGTAATATGAAACAATTTTATTTTGGCCCCTCCAATAAACTTGGTCATGCTCCGCCAATGAAATGAATTATTATCAAATGAAATGAATTGTTACAAAATGAAGTGTATGAACAAGTACTTATAGTAAGCTACTAACACTATACAGTTGACTAACTTTGACTTTCTACATACTAGCTAAACTTTACAAAGAAATTGCAATGCTTTATGTAATGTGGTGAAACCACATTATGCCTTGTACATTGAGTGACTGCATTAATCTTCTTTGTTGTAATATTGGTGGTAGCTTGTATTCCTTTAAGTATATAACATGTACGACATATATTTTTGCAATCATCATGTGACAGAGTGTAAAATCTGAATAACATCCAAAATGGCTGTTCATGTTGATATGACAATCATGATATCTATATTAACTAAAAACTCATCATGATACTTAATTACTTATTATAAGCATTTACCTTGTCTTACACCAAGCCATCAGATGAGAAAAATTCAGCATTTTCCAATGATGTTAAAACCCTTTCTGCAAACACATCTTGTTTATATCCAAACTTCTTCAAGAGAGATAGCATGGATGAAAACCTGACTAAGAATTAGCACTTCTTGTTAACCGATGTTAGGATAAAAGAATTACTGTTGGTTACTTAATTCTGTTATTAACTCTATATTTTTATCTACAACTTAACGTACTTTAGTACGAAAGATTAGAAACTAAGGATGAAATCAATAACCTTCTGGCTTTTTTGGTTAATTACACGAACAGTCCTTTTGGTCATATCAAAGGTCTGTACTTCATTGTTTGCTTAATTAAGTGGTTAACAATTTGTCATTCCTTTTAACGACATTAGCGGGATGCCGTTAACTGACACCACATGCAGATATATATATATCAGTATAAGTACATCAATAAGTTATACAAATCTTCTTCACCTACTTTGTCTAAAACCACCAATTACTATACCTAATAACCAAAAACTACGAATTTAGGGTTATAAAGATTACAATACATTTGGTGGTTGTGTTCTTGACTTCTTGGTGTCAAACTCAAAGGCTAAAAAATTAGTAGTTGCAAGTTGCAACTGTTTCAACCAATCAAAATGTGTCAATAACTTTTGTCTAACCTATACCAGTCACAGATATTGTAATACCGTTATCAAATTCTGAATAAAACATGCATACGCATTTTCAGTAGTATGATAAATACTTTGACATCATGTTGTCAATTTACTCATATAACTAGTTACTATTGCCGGTTATATACTTAAGCTGAAATTGTAATATCAATATAAAAAAAACTAGATATATACTTAAGCTGATATAGTAATGCCTCTTAAATTTGAATGTCTCGCCATAAACGTGCCGCAAGCCAAGTAGCATTCTTAAAAGTTAAGAAGCCATTCTTATATGTCAAATTTCTGACGACTGATATTAATCATTTACTCCGTATACAACAAGCCAACGGTGCAGAGACGGAGCTACATTGGTAGTTGGGTTGGCCAAGGCCCACCCTAAGTCCCCAACATTTAAAGAGTTACTTATATTCTACATTAGTGTATCAATTTGAAAATAGTCCATTGAAAGATAATTTGGAATTTTGGCCCACCTAAAATCTCAAAAAAAATAAATCATATGTATAAATTGTGTGATATATGTGAATCGGAGGGACAAGTAATCTATGTGACTGTATCACACATTTTATTATAACATTTCACATATTATTTATTCAAACCTAAACGTTTTTATTGTTTTCCAGTCTTCCAATTTTGTTATTTTTATATTTTATTTGTATGTAAAAAACATTATCACCTAAATGCTACAAATTAATATAAGCACATATTTCATTACTTTCCAATCCAATTTTAGCATCAAAATTGCACTTATATAGAAGATATATTCAAGTTTTATTGTTCAAGTTATCTTGCGTAGCAAATAGAAAAAAATTGCTTTTTAGCAACGATATTCAATCGGTTAATTACAACAACAATAATACACTTAACTCGGAGCGATGATATTCGATCGGTTAATTGGTATGTTTATATTTGGCCCATCCATGTATAAAATCCTGGCTTCGTCACTGCAACGGTGTGTAAGAAATTATACTGTTATGATCATTATTGATCAACACCATGATGAAATAAGGCTAAACGTAATAGAACCGAAAGGGTTCGATTGGTCTAGGCAAAAAACTCGGTCTCCTCTACTACCCCGACAAACCCCATGCGTCCCCCCCCCCCCCCCCCCCTCCCCCTTAATTTTTGACTGTTGGGAGGTATTTGTTTAATATAAAAAATTAATTAATTAATATTAAACCTCACTTTTTCTCTATAAAAAGTTAAAAACCCCTTTTTCTTAATTTTAATACACACTTTCAATCCAATCTTTTTTAAATACACATTTTAACTTCTCATTAAAAACATTACATTAATAATTCAATAATTTTAATACACCACTTTCAATCCAATCCTTTTTAAAACCCTACTATTTCTTAATTTTAATAAACATTGTTCCTGTTCCAGATGCTCTAGACGAATATCTACAAATTGGTGATAAAACTTCGTATGATTGTCTTGTTGCTTTCTGTAACGAGGTTATGGAGTTACATCGCAAGGAGTATTTGCGAAGGCCTACACAAACTGATGTAAAAAAAAACTCTATGATTTTCACGAGGAGAGACATGGCTTTCCTGGGATGGTCGGAAGCATTGATTGTACGAAATGATTGTGGGCTCAATGCCCAAATTCATTACGTGGTCAATTTTGTAGGGGTGATTCCAGGTCAGATCCATTCATTTTATTAGAAGCGGTTGCCTCACAAGATTTATCGATTTGGCATGCGTTTTTTTGGTGTTGCAATGTCGAACATTGACGTCAATGTTATACATCAAAATCGCCTCTTTTAAATGATCTCAAAGTCGGAAAGTACAAGAGGTTCCGTTTTTAGCTAACAACGTGAATTATAGATCGGGATATTATCTTAGTGACAGGGTATATCAAGAATATGTTGTTCTTGTTAAGTCTATTTCACAGCCAGGCTCGAATAATTATGAAGCGAATAAGATATAAGCAAGTGTATGAAGCAGTAAAAAAAGATGTTGAACGAGCGTTTGGCGTGCTAAAGAAAAAGTGGCCTATAGTAAAAACTCCCGCACAGTAGCGAAGTCTTCAAAAAATTACACATTTAATGTACACTTGCATCATATTACATAATATGATACGAAAAGACAAAAAAGAATGCAATCTCTCCCTACTTTTATCCAGAATAACAACATCTAGAAGATGATCCTATACGATCGAGAGAATCTAGGTTACAAGTTATCAAAGAAACACACAACCGGCAAACTAATCTAAATCATAAAGCCGATTTAAATGAATTGTCTAGCAAGTAAGTATGCAGTTTGGATAACCACGTCGAAACAACCTTTAAGAATTGTTGTAGATTATAGCCGTGTCACCCCAAGTAATAACAAATCCTTTAAATATATTGAAACAATAACAAATCAAGTAAGTATCCAAACTACATTATGGGTTATAAGAGTATTCTTCTTTGAAGGTTTTGCATCAAAGCAAATCCTATTTAGAACCTCTAAATAACCCATAATGTAGTTTGGATAACCACGTCAAAACAACCTTTAAGAATTGTTGTAGATTATAGCCGTGTCACCCCAAGTAATAAGATTAATAAGATTAGAGATGAAATTGAAAGGGAGAAATATCTAGTCAAATAATGTATAATGAGTCACTAATGTAACATGAAAAACCAAATTACACACAAGCTCTTATTAATATTATAAAAGCAAACGTACACCGGCTTAGCGGTTGGACTTGGACATATATGGTATCACTACAAAGTAGTACTTTGAAAGTACCATAAAAGGAATATTAAATACGTAGTCTCGACTTTAACATGCATGACTTATATTACATGCATGAGAAATCGTATTTAGTAACATTCATACAACTTGATATCCATTTTAACACGAAAATAAAAAGCATTTGGTTGACCATCAGTGCGGAATGTAGCAATCCCTCGTGTCATAAAGAAATCACCAGTGCCACCAACAACCGAAAGATCCCTCGTTTCCTCATTCATCAAATCGGCACCCATAATGTTAAGTGTCCCTTTATGCTCAGTGGAATTGAAAATCAACGTGTAAGCAAACCAGGCGTTATATGCATCCTTTGTGTCATAAAAGTAAAAACCTTGAGCCCGAGCCACGGGAGGAGTTAAGAGGTTGTTTTGTTTGGTCATAGGATCATCAAAGACAACAAGCATCCCATGTTTATAATTCCCTAGTTGGGTACGGTTCACAGCCGTCGCTGCTGTGGCGTTAGCAAGATTGGTGCCATTGAAGAGGATGTCGTGGAAGTATAGTGTGAATCTCTTGCATGGCTTCTTTTCGTGAAATTTTGTTGAGTGAACACTTGTGAAAAGAGAATGCATGATCAAGACTGATAAGAGAATGAGTAGAGTGTATTTATGAACTGTTTGTGCCATTGCTAGCTATATTTTTGTGTGCAACGAAACGTTCTTTGTCTAATATTTATACTCGCAATATGTAAATTTTTCTTAAGGTGGGTCTTGGAATAAATCAAGTTGGCTATAAAGAAGTTAAGAAATAAAATCCAAAACAAATAATGCAATAGAAGGAGTACCACATGCCGATAAATAATGATAAACGAGGATGGCTGCGAACCGTCACGTTGCGGCTAGGTGGTGATCAAGTCTTTGTACGTGTGCCGGGTTTTAGCAACTTGTTTTTTATTCGTTACTACTTTTCTCACATTGGTTTTTTTCCTTGGGTTTTATGGTTTCTTTTATCAAATAAGGGGTAACAAAATTAAGTACATAAAATATTTCATGTGGCAAGTGGCCTTTTCTAAACACTTTTGATAATATAAAAAGATGAATGAAATAGGCAATTAAGTCATGGAATGCAGCAAAATAGTGTCATGGGCTGAAGCATGCAAAATAATTTGAAAGGGCTTCTAAGCCCATGGGCAAGTATTAAAAATACGTGGCTGCATATCCTACCAATGATATTGCAACGAATCTTCCATCTTTAATATATATAGTAATTAAGTAAAGATATACAAGTTAAGTTATTTTAGAGCTTATGTAAAAACATGGAGATCGAGTGATCAATCATAGCTAATTATTTTTAACAAAAATAAAACGTCCGTTTACACTAGGGTGACAATTCAGGACATGACATGAAACCCGACCTGAAACTAACACGAAAATTAACAGGTTCGGGTTGAGTCTAAATAGATTTCGGGTCGGGTTTGGGTCGATCCATCTAACCCGTTTATTTAACAGGTCAGGTTCGGTTTGGAATAAATTAAGCGGGTCGACCCGCCAACCCGTTTAACTTTTTTTCTTAAATTAAAAATCATTTAAATTTTATTAGACGGGTTAAATGGGTACACGGGTCGACCCATAAACCCATTCAACCTGTTTAACTCATGTAATGTGCCCTTTTTTTATATATAAAACGGGTTAAATGGGTCAACCCAAAACCCATTTAACCTATCCAACCCGCGTAACCTATTTAAACCGTCAACCCAAGTATATATACGGGTTAAATGGGTCAGGTTCGGGTTGTGTGTAAACGGGTTAGGTTGATATAGTCGACCCGATGATTTAAATGGGTCAGGTTCCTAGACCAACTTGTCAACTCAAACTCGCTAACCGAACCCGACGCGAATTGCCACCCCTAATTTACACCTCTCTCATCCTTTTATTTTTTATTTTTTTTAATTAATACTCATTTTCACTCTTCTTTTTAAAATATAATATATCTCATAAACCTTTAATTGTTAGGCAAAACAAATAACACGCTTACAACAAGCGTTTAATTATCTTTCAATAGAGAGACACTTTCATTTACTTTTAACAATTTATTTTTATTTTTATTTTTTAGGGTATTTTCGATACAAGAGTTTGTATGATATATCACATATGATATAATACTAATCTGTAATTTCGAACACTCAAAATGCTGTTGTAAAATTGGCATAAGTCTTTGTGTAGAACTCCAAATAATTCATCCTTTTTTGTATTTAAAAATTCAAATGTTTAGCTTTCCAACCATATATCACACATAATTTTTGAACTTCCAAATCGTTACAGTTTATTCATAGAATTTGAAGAAAATATACGAATTGTTTTAATTCAAACACGTTTTATATATCACATGTCATATAACACTAATTTATAGATTCGAATACAGAACATACTGTCATAAAATTGACATAGGTTTTATTTTTATGTGCAAAAATAGGTGAATCTTTAGAGTTGTATACAAACACTGATAGTGTATAAGGGTTTCAACCAAAAATGGCTAAAACCCATACACTCGACACAGGCCCAAGAAAGGCCATAAGAGTAAAACACATCACGCATTGCCTGGGAAGCAAGTTACTAGGCCTGACATCGAGCAAACCAAGCCTAGATAAACACATCCAGGCAAAGGTGGGGTTGGGATCTTATTCCAAAGGTTCGTTGCAACAAACAACACATTTCACTGCCTCATTAGCTTAGAGGTAGTGCTGCCAGTATCTAGGCGATAAGCACAATTGTACATGGAACATTCCATGCACCTAGCAGAGCCAAGAATGTCACATCACATGTCATTATTGTCTCCTCTTTTGGATGTCCACCACGTGGACCATCTTCAACCATTGGATCGCATTCATAGGTGGCACAAAACCCTAAATGCATGCTTATAAATACAGTTCATTCTCACAAAATGGACCAAGCAACAATCAAGTGAAGCTAATCATTCTTCACACATTTACACACACACACGTACACTATAGTCGTTTGTGAGGGTTACCCCAACTCTTGTTCCTTGATCATATTTTGGGGTCCTTACCAAACGTGGGAAACTGAATATATGATTATCCTTACCAAAATTACACCTTATACGTACCATATGTAAACATGGCGTCATCCGTATTATATGCAACATAAAAAAGTCACTGTTTCCATTTTTCTGTCATCGAAAAACTTTGTTTTACCAAAAAACTTCGTTATTTTTTGTCAAAAAAACACAAACAAGGTTTTTTACCGCGAAAATCTTCATTTTTAGGCGTTAAAATTCAAATATCTAACCTATTTTTCGTTACAAAACACGAAAACCTTCATCTTATCACATTTATCATAACAAAAAAATTTCATCTCACCATCTTACTTCGGCAAAAACTCTATTTTCACATTGACAAGACTTTGTTTCAAGAAAATGTCAAATGTACAAAACCACTCACTCCTTGCGAACTATGCATACTTGCCATTCACTAGCTATAACTGATCAGGTACACCGCCCGTTAGTGTTAGTCTATAGAATAGTTCAGTTTGTTATAAATTTAAAACTTGTTAAAATATATAGACTATAAATAATAAATCATTTACCAATTTTGCAAGTGATTACGTGTGAGGTGTATATCAAATAAATACAAAGTATGTGAGGAGAATTTACTAGTCAACCTTTGTGAAATGGTTAACTTTCAAAACCCGTGAATACGATATATATATATATATATATATATATATATATATATATACCGGGCAAGTGATTACCCGGGTCGTGTCCCAACGAGGTGTAAATGGGCGATATCGTGTGAGATTCGGGATTAAAATGCTTGTAAGGAATGGTTGAAAGATTATTTGGTATTATGGAACTACGGAAAATTACAAATAATGAACGAGAAATTAAATAAATGCAAATAAAATACGAATTCAAATAAGGAATGCTAAATGAAACTTAAAAACTACTTAAAATTCTACGGGAATGATAATAAGAAGCTAGGGTGTCACACCTCGCCAAGGCGGAAATGCGAAGGTATAACTTCATGGATATCATCACAACACATGGTGTATATATAGAGAATAACTACATGCACATAAATAGAGCAAAGTACAAACACGAAGTGTTGTACCAATACCCCAAAATAAATTAACCAAAACAAAATTCAAAGGTATCTTCAATAGATATGAAAGTACCAAAAGAAAAAGATAAAAATATTGCAATCCAATTCAATTATGAATAAATCCAAACATAAAGTAAAGTCTCCTCAAATGGAACTAAGTATCGCCTAATTGCTGCTCTCAACTTTAGCCTTAGAATGCTCACCTGCAAATGATGCTTAAAACGTCAACATAATGTTGGTGAGATTCATAGGTTTAAGACTCACACACAATAGGCAACCAGTTCACTGTGATTATAAAATATAGCTGGACAAATAAATATAGTTATCATATAGGCTAACATGTAATCACAAACCAACCAACGCACATGTAACACCCCCAAATTTGGGATATGCAGCGGAATTAAAGCTGGGTGTTACTCGAAGGCACAACAGTTATAATAATAGGAAAACAATCTCTAATTGAGTTGTTTTAATAATTTTATTATTCAAATATCAGAGTTTACAAAATGAGATCCCAGTAGTTTACAGTTTGTCAAAATAAGTTATTACAGAATAATAAAATTTTAGCCTTCCTTCCGTATCCATGCTCCTCCATGTCATCCTTGTTCGTTATGGACCTGAGATAAACATGCTAAAAAGTCAACACAATAGTTGAGTGAATTCACAGCGTTTATAAATCATAATTTGAACACAAGTTAGATATAAAACAAAGTATTGAAATGTAATATATTTCTCAAAGCCTCATGAACTCGATATCATAAAATGATATAAATTACAGACATCATAATGATGATGTAAGTAACAATGCCCCCGGGTAGGAGCTTGCCAACTTCCTAGTAGTTCTCAAATAAAGTGCATTTGATTAGCATTTCGGCTAACTCAAATGGGCTGTCAACCTCCAATAGATCTATTCACAATATTCGCGTTCACTCGCAAGTGATTAATGGTTCATGATATGGGGGACTTTTAATGGCAAAAATGTTTAACTTAGGCTATATCAATCAGGATAGCATACAGAAAATACTTGTGTTCGATTTTGTAGCATGTATCTCCCCACAAATTTGGAAAACGTATAAAAAAGTGGGACTATGAACTCACCTTGGATGATACGGTAGTCTGGATGGAAAACAACTTAAATAAAGTTGATAAACGTCTCCGAAACGAAACCTGAGTTGATATGTCAAGTTTTTAGTATTCATATTTACTTATATGTGAGTTTAATATTTGTTATTGTAATAGTTTTGTTAATGATTATTCTTTTAGTTATTATAACATGAAGTCTCTACAAAAGTTATTGGTATTAAGATTTTTCTATTTTACCTATTTATGGTTTGTTATTCGATATATGTAGGTTTTTATAACAAGTCCTAAATCATTATAACGCTAAATATATTTCTTATATAAGTTTAATAAAAACTCGTTCCCAACGTATAACTATTATATATATATATATATATATATATATATATATATATATATATATATATATATATATATATACATTTTATAAAATAATCTGAGTTGTTTAAATGTGTTAAATCATATTCCCAAAAATATATTATTGGAAAATATTACACTTTTTACCCTTGTAGTTTCTAAAATAACACTTTATATCCACAACTATTAATCATTGACAATTTCAGCCCTTGTACTAAATAATTTGTAAAAATTACATTTTTGGCCCAAGAAAACTCCATCTTTCATTTATTACAAAATATACCCCTTTAGTTTTTCAAAAATAATTATAAAAGTATTTTTGGTATATATTTCGAGACAAAAACGAGCTAAGTTTTAGACAAATCCGTAAAATGTTTTTACAATGTTCCTGATCTTTTCAAAAGTTTGCCAGGTGGTCTATCTAACGGTTCAAACTAGAGGAATTGAACTCTTATGGTTCGCTATAATTTTCTAAATTTGGGTGTTTATAAACTATTTCTACGTAAAATTACCAAGTATTTTTATTTGTTAATTAGGTTGAGATAGCCAAAAGTATAGCTCAATAGAATCAAAACTACTTGATCTTTTTCCTACATTCTTGATCCTACTTAATCTATGCTAGAAGGTCTACGTTTTTCCCCCGAGTTTAGATTCTTAGGTGTACGTCTAATAGGGTAAACAATTGCTCGAAGTTGGGTACCTGGAGCATATGCTCGACTTACATCAGATTATAAAACAACTTGGGTTTCGATTCTAAAGCTTACCAAACTACTTTCTAATCATAGTAACATGTTATAACATATACCTAAGTAATCCTTGAAGAGTCCTAAGGTTCCTTGGTTAACATTTCATGTCGAAAATGAAGAGGGTATACTCGTTAAAACTGAATAGGAAACAAGAAAAAGATTCTGGCCTAGGTTTATAATTAGAAGTTGTCTAATATCATGTTTGAGAGTATTTGAAGTGTACAAAAGAGATTTGAATGGGCTGGACCACTTCTTGTTCTTAAATTCGATTAAGAGTAGATTTTTGGACATAGGTGACTTGAAAATAGATACTACTCTTTCTTCTTCTCCTAAGCTCTTCTAAACATCTTCTTAGCTTCTACTAAGTCTCCAAGATCAGAAAGTATAAGAGTGTGAGAGTGTTTGGTGTTATTCGAATAGTGGTGATGGAAAAATGAAGATATGTAAGTCAATTTATATAGGAGAAAGGAATTAGAGGTTCTTAAGAGTTCTAGTCATTATGTTTTGAGAAAAGAGACATGATGAGGTGTAATTTAATCCCTGATTACTATTTGTAATGAGAGGGAGTTTTAAGGAAGTGTGGAATTATTCTAGCCAAGAATTTTAACTAACCACTTAGCCTTAAGCAAGGATTTCTAGAAACATGTACATGTGGTTCGATCCTAAGCCAAGGAAACTAACTACTCTAGAAAACTGGATATATGCAAGTTCATGAGACCTAATGGATGTCTTGTGGCTAGGGAGTTGACATGATCCATCTCTTGATTTACCAAATATAACGATGGGAAAATAATATTGAAATGTGGTT
This sequence comes from Artemisia argyi, assembly GCA_030686995.1. Lineage (NCBI taxonomy): Eukaryota > Viridiplantae > Streptophyta > Magnoliopsida > Asterales > Asteraceae > Artemisia > Artemisia argyi. Next base: position 13,545 of record JARVZY010006840.1, on the reverse strand, counting down.
ATTTCATGTTCATATTTTAGGTTGTTAGTTTGAATGTTTTAGAAACACCTAAACTTGTTACCTAAGATTCTATCGTGTATGTATACATTACCATCCAATGAGTAAGCTAGTGAAGAAAACATGGACTAAGTTGGGACACAAGAAGACCATATGGAGTAGCCACGAAAAGAATGCATGGCAACGTGTAAACATGTTATGCTATCTCAAGAGTGTGAATTCAAAAGTTAACATATTTTTATGATCTTTTAACAATATATAAGTTACATGCAAATTATCTTTTACACATAATTTAATATATATATATATATATATATATATATATATATATATATATATATATATATATATATATATATATATATATATATATATATATATATATATACACACGCACACACACACAATTAATGTATATTGTTGTTGGAACGTGGCACATAGAGAAAAGATGTGTAAGATTTGTAATTACCTTATATAACATAGATGGATAGTTTAAAGTTTAGAGGTATAGTTTGATCCTAGTAATTACTAGCGTTAAATCCGTAAGTCATGAAATTTTAAACCGAGTGACGTAAAAATATAGAGTTTATAAAAATGTTAAAACTTATCAATATACTAAAATTTTATATTTAAAATCAATCGTGGGTTTATCGGAGTGTTTAAAAGTTATTTAAACTAAAAATTTATAGTGATAATAAATAGAATGGTTATTATACAAAGATGTCACTAAAGTTTGCGTGAAATTTGTCCTAAGATAATATAGTTTCAAAGTTGTCATCCAGGTTACTAAACCTATGACAATTGTCATCCAGGTTACTGACCTAAATGAAAGTTTGTCCCCCAGGTTATTGAACTTGTAAAGACATGACATTTATGTTACTTAACATATCAAAGGTATAAACGTAAAAATCACAAATTTTTTGTTGTTTATAGTTTAGTAACCTGGATGACAACTTTGAAACTATATTTCCTTAGGACAAATTTCACGCAAACTTTAGTGACATCTTTGTATAATAACCCTAAATAGAATTTAATAGTTAATTTAATAACCTGAAAAGTTTCGTTAAAACCCTAATAAATGTTAAGTATGTTAACGAAATAACGTAAAGTGGTAAAGAGAAGTTGGAAAACATTTAATGTATAAAGATATTTATTAAAAAAGAATTTAATTAAACACGTTTGAGTTGCGTAATAAAAAGAAATAGACGTGAAAAATGGACAAGTGTTAATTTAATTTAAGTGAAAATTTACCGGTGGTTACAGTCTCACTCCCTTAATGGAATCTTGTCCCAAGATTCAGTCTATGTTAGGTATTAAAGTGATGAGGACAAATCATTTAATTTACGAAAATCTATAATTTAAAACTACATATGTAAATATTATTCCGAAGATCATATAAACTTAAGAAAATTTATTTTAAATAAAGATTGTTATTTATTAAAATTTATCCTGTTTCAGTAATTATCCTTGAAAATATCCTGATTTCAAATTTCTCGTTCTGTAAAAAATCAAATTTTTGACAACGAAAAACTATCTTTTAATACAAATTTGATGAATGTAAAGGAAATTTTATAAACTTATGTAGATGATGAATCCGTTTATTCCTTAGTAAAAAAAAATTTAATTTTCAAACGTCATGAACAGTAACTCCTAACGGTTAGTGAACATTGATCCCAACGGCTAGTGAGCAGTGTTTTCTAACGGTCATGAATAGTGATTTCTAACGGCTAGTTTTTATCTTATAAACACCCCATTTCAATCCTCATTCTTTCATACTAATCTCTCCACCTATATTCCTTACAAAATGTTGCATCCTATTACTATTGTCGTGCTTATGTATACCGTTACCGTTGCTATTTACTTAACCTAAGTCCCAGAGGAGGATTATGAATTCTTGGTCGTGGTTCTCGTTCCCCTAGTGGTCCTAGCTATCGGAGTGAATAAAACATGGGGGTAGGAATGTTGAAATAAATTTTATTTGTATTTTCTTGTATTCTTTTATAGATATATAATAAGATTTATTTGTTTTTATGAGTATAACTATCTCTTTTATTATCGCGTTCATATTTTTTTATGCATAATTTTCAAGATTCTACATCCAGTCGTGATTCTCGCTCTCTTAGGTGTAGTGGTATTCTTTATTAGCCTAGTGGGTCAACCTATCGGCGATTCTATTATTTACTTAGTGATTTTTGTAACCTTAGCCCTACCGATGTTAATTATTTTATTATGTATTAATATTCATGGATTTTAATGAAATTTTATGTTATTCGTATTTTATGAATTTTAGTGATTCTCGGATTTATACTCATGTTATACCAATAAACCCACATATTTATAATTCATTGTTTACATAGAGAAGCGTCCCAAAAAATATAAATAGAGAAATATAAACTTATGGTTTGGCGATTTATAATAAAATGGCGTAGGTACCTAGGAGATGTAGACGTTAGGAGCGTTTACTGAGAGTTTATCTTGATACAAGGTTTTGCTTATAAATGAAGATTGTTTTGGAAACCTACAAAGACGACTGTTTCTCCCATGACATGATCCTTCCTGAATTAGACATAGGTGATCAGGCTATGTATAATTTAGGACAGATGATGTAATGCGTGATTCAGTCAAATTGATATTTAGATTTCATAAGTTTTAGATGGTTTTCAACGTTTTATTTTTATAAGATGGCATCCTGGATATCTCTTAGAGTAATAAGGAATTGATTCGGATAATGATAGTATATAATTGGTAGGATGGCAGAATATCAACCTTTGGGGTCCTAGGAAAAATTCTTAGGAATATATTCACAGAAGAATCTAATAGAATAGATATAGTTAAGTATGAAATAGTGGTACATTATTACGAAATGGTTATGAATAATGAGAGAAATAGAAAGTGAAACGGACAATGATTATAATTATAGTGAAATTAGGAAAAGATAGATATTACATTAGATAGGAAAGTACTTGTTACAATTTGATTACGTCATGATAAGGTTTTGTGAGGTAATCATGATATGTATGGATGTATAACTAACCGTAAAGATCTAGGATGTCGTCCTAATGTAGTACAATCATCGTCATGTAAAGTAGGTCTATAATTTGTCAAATTGTTTCACAAAATATGAAAAGTATTTCAATCATAGATTCTACTGACTAAGACTCTTAGTTTAATGTTATAATGATTGATAACTACAATTAGAAGGTTAGTCCAGGAACTACTGATGTTCTTCTAGGGAAATCTTGGAGTGGTGGTAAGATGTTATTCAAGATTTATAAATTAATTATCCTGCTTGAGAATTTCTAATTCAACATTCATAATTAATCGATGATGTAGTTATTCTAGGAGTACGAAGAGAGTATTTATACTTATTTTTGGAGATGGAAGTAATATAACCAAGGTAAGTTGACATAGTTTTTTTTAAATAATGGAGAGTATATTTTTAACGTTAATAGGATAAGAATTTTGGAAACCACAATATTTTAGGAAAGTTTCGTAAAATTTGAAAATATAGAAGTAGATACATGCTCAAGAAGATAGTGTAATACTCCGTAAAATTCCAGGTCATTTATTAATGCTAATTATCGACACTATTCTTAACTAAGCCATTTTTGCGGGCTAATTTGAAATTTTTTATATGAGACACCGTTTGTTTGACACCCAATTATTTTGATCACCGTTTGTTTGACACCCGATTATGTTTTGTCACCTGATATCACCCGATTGTCACTCTTGGATGTCACCCAATGAGGTTAACACCGGTAACTCCCACTTGCGACCCGACACCCTATTTGGACACCTAGATATTAATATATATATATATATATATATATATATATATATATATATATATATATATATATATATATATATATATATATATATATATATATATAATGATATGTATATAAATTATTACAAGTTATTATCACTATGTATATATAAGTATATATATATACGTATGACGACACCGTTTACGTTTTATGGTTTTCACGAACCGACACCAACACCGAAACTAAAGTCACGATTATACTAATCACCGATACCCCGTTATATTTTTGGGTCGGACGTCACCCTTAGCCCAAAGCTATTTTTCTTTTTACCCTACTGATGGGCCGAACACTACGACAAGCCCACACGGTTTCATTTCATTTCTTTTTTTGATTCACTTGGGCCGAGCAATCACAAGCCCACATGGCTAGTTATGTTTTCTTTCTTTTGTGTTGCATAGTACTCAACAAGCTCAGCTCTTACGCCGCACATATGAACCACGCATGTTTCTTCTTTGGTTCCCTACAACTCGACACTAAACATACAACTTCCTTTGACATTGTTTCTTGAGACAAGGAGCCGACTTATGAAGCCGTCAAACCAATGGTCTATCGTAATATACACCAAGAGTTCTTTACCCCATGGATCGAGTGTCTCATGTTCCCCAACAAGAATACCACATGTGCTCTAAATCTTAATTGTTTATTTCCCTAGTGAACCTAAGCTAAACTTAAACAAATCAAAGTCAACTCTTATTGCTCCTCACCACCTCTACTCGACATGACAAGAACGCAAGGTTAAGGGACAAGTTTGTCCACCTTCGATTGACAACTTAGGAACATATCTCTCAAGATCAAACACATAACTACCTTTGCCTCTCCTATATAAACCTACATGAAATGCACATAATTCTCACACATTCGAAATTCTCAAATCACAAACACTCTCTATTCTTTTCTTGGTTACTGTCGAAGAACACAAGGCGTATAAGCAAGGATTTGGGTTAAAAGTTATTTGGGTAACTAAGTATTGGATCAAGGGTCACTTTACGAAAAGGGTACCACTTTTGCTCGTTTCTTACCTCGTATCACACGGCATCATCACCACCATCTTTGGTGTTGTAAGTTACTATATCTCTTATCAATTCCTACCTTACTTACTACATGCATGTCACGCATTACACACACCGTTGGTCACTTTGAAGACTCTTGAACACTCGTCACACTTGTAACCACATTTATGTACATGCCTTGACACCCCTAGGAAGGGGCTCACTATCTCATTTTTACACGTACAACATGCATATATTTTTCGACACACTAAATTTTCGACTCACACTTATCTAGACCAACGTAACATGCAAAGCATACTCGAACTTACACTACGCAAACAAGACCAAAACCAAATCATAGTCGAACACCTCTATAAATAACAAAAATGTCGTTTGGGCCAAGGTTGGGCTAACGAGCCCAAGTAATTTAAAGGAAGGGAAATTTCGGTTTGAAACTAATGAAATTTTGAAATGTTTTCGAGATTCTTCAAAGCTGATTTAGAAAAGGTTTTACAAGATTTGAATATTATTTTCGTATACTAGAAGTTTGCTTTTCGAAAACTTAACAAAGGACCATTTTTGCAAAACCTTTCGTTAAAGGACTAAAACTATCGAATCCACCAAACTTTCGGACTAAAACATAACACAGCCGATTTTAATAAAACTAGAGGGTAGAAACTGAAAATTTCAAAAGATCAAGGTAAAAAGTATAAAAATCATAACAAGGACCAAAATGTAACTATTGTTGACCAAAGGGTAAAAAGTGTAACTTTAATAAAGTTAAGAGTCAAACATGATAAAGGTATTTTATTAATTAATTATTTTGTATAATTTAAATTTTATATATAAATATGTATATACTTTATAACTTAAAAATAAATATGTAACTTTAATAAAAATATTTAATTATAAATATTTTTAAACAATATTATTTTCACAAATGAGTTAATATTTATTGGACACCGTTTCGAAACAACGTTACAAATAACTACGTGAAGTTATTTTGGAATATAATAAAACACCCGAACGGGTATCACCGTACACGAGACATCTCACATGTCAATTACGAAACGAATCTAAAACACCGATTACAATGTATTATTTAGGTCGCAAGTCGGAGGAATTTCATTGCTAGTCGTAGCAGTACACCATCACTTTTGAGCACCGTTGTGATTCACACCCACCTGTCAGGTGAGTTCATGGTCCCACATTTTTAATTGTTTTTAAACCCCGTGGGGAGATACATGCTATAAATCGAACACAAGTATTTTTCTGTATGCTGTTATCACCTGATATTGCCTAAGTTGACACATGTGCTACAAGTCCCTCATATCACGAACCTTAATCACTTGCGAGTGAGCGCGAATATAGTTGATAGATCTATTGGAATGGCAACCCACCTCTGTCAAGGTGATCACTTGGCAGGAGCTGTGCTATATTCGAGGTATTATGGAAATTTGGCACATTTCCTGTCACCGAGGGCCCCTTGTCATTTACATCCGCTGTGGTGTAGGTGATTGTTATTATCTTTATGATATGTCGAATCAAATGTTAAGGCTTGCGTTTCGTGAGGCTTAGGAGCAATATTTCACCAGTTTAGTCAAGACCTGTCTATATTGGCTTGTTTATTTCAAATGCTTGACTTGTGTTCACACTATTACTATTTAAACTACTATGGATTCACTCAACCTTCGTGTTGACTTTTTAAGCATGTTTATCTCAGGAAATTAGCAAGCATGGCGGCACGGAGCTTGGCAAAAGGGCACACAGGACCTCCCTTTTTATTTCAATAATTATATCATTCTTTACAAACTCATCACTTCTTTTGCGAAACAATTAACATTTTGGAAAAATGTTTGTAACTCTAAATATTTGAGTTTTCATGGAATGATATTGACTATCTTTTGAATTGTTTTCTATGAGTATGACTGTGTACTAAACTGTAATGACCCCGATTAGACTTCCGCTGCTTATCAAATTTTCGGGGTGTTACAGATAGGATTAAAACGTAATGCCTTAGAATAGGCATAAGCAGATATATTTATTTGTATAAAGTGATCAGAAGTATATCATATATGCAAATATCAGTTTACTAAAGTTTTTGACTAGCATAATTACCTAGAAGTCACATAATCATCTGGAGGCTGGAAGGCACGGACAACAAAAGGCTATAAAACATTTTAGTGAAAAAGTGGTTATATTTCAGACCTCAATTAGACCCGTTTCTCTATAACTATAGTTCTAATACCAATCTGTAACACCCTCAAATTTGGGATACGCAGCGGAATTAAAGCAGGGTGTTACTCGACGGCACAACAGTTATAATAATTGGAAAACAATCTCTAATTGAGTTGTTTTAATAATTTTATTATTCAAATATCAGAGTTTACAAAATGAGATCCCAGTAGTTTACAGTTTGTCAAAATAAGTTATCACAGAATAATAAAATTTTAGCCTTCCTTCCGTATCCATGCTCCTCCATGCCATCCTTGTTAGTTATGGACCTGAGATAAACATGCTAAAAAGCCAACACAATAGTTGAGTGAATTCACAGCGTTTATAAATGATAATTTGAACACAAGTTAGATATAAAACAAAGTATTGAAATGTAATACATTGCTAAAAGCCTCATGAACTTAAACGTTAACATGTGTGATATCATAAAATGATATAAATTGCTGACATCATAATGATGATGTAAGTAACAATGCCCCCGGGTAGGAGCTTGCCAACTTCCTAGTAGTTCTCAAATAAAGTGCATTAGGCTACCATTTCGGCTAACTCAAATGGGCTATCAACCTCCAATAGATCTATTCACAATATTTGCGTTCACTCGCAAGTGATTAATGGTTCATGATATGAGGGAATTCTAATGGCAAAAACGTTTAACTTAGGCTATATCAATCAGGATAGCATACAAAAAATACTTGTGTTCGATTTTATAGCATGTATCTCCCCACAAGTTTGGAAAACTTATAAAAAAGTGGGACTATGAACTCACCTTGGATGATACGGTAGTCTGGATGGAAAACAAATTAAAAATGTTGATAAACGTCTCCGACACGAAACCTGAGTTGATATGTCAAGTTTTTAGTATTCGTATTTACTTATATGTGAGTTTAATATTTGTTATTGTAATAGTTTTGTTAATGATTATTCTTTTAGATATTATAATATGAAGTCTCTACAAAAGTTATTGGTATTAATATTTTTCTATTTTTCCTATTTATGGTTTGTTATTCGATATATGTAGGTTTTTATAACAAGTCCTAAATCATTATAACGCTAAATATATTTCTTATACAAGTTTAATAAAAACTCGTTCCCGACGTATAACTATTATATATATACGTTTTATGAAATAATCTGCGTTGTTTAAATGTGTTAAAACATCTTCCCAAAAATATATTATTGGAAAATATTACACTTTTTACCCTTGTAGTTTCTAAAATGACACTTTATATCTACAACTATTGATCATTGACAATTTCAACCCTTGTACTAAATAATTTGTAAAAATTACATTTTTGGCCCAAGAAAACTCCATCTTTCATTTATTACAAAATATACCCCTTTAGTTTTTCAAAAATAATTATAAAAGTATTTTTGGTATATATTTCAAGACAAAAACGAGCTGAGTTTTAGAGAAATCCGTACAATGTATTTACAATGTTCTTGATCTTTTCAAAAGTTTGCCAGGTGGTCTATCTAACGGTTCAAACTAGAGGTCATGAACTCTTATGGTTTGGTCGCTATAATTTTCTAAAGTTGGGTGTTTATAAACTATTTCTACGTAAAATTACCAAATATTTTTATTTGTTTATTAGGTTGAGACAGCCAAAAGTATAGCTCAATAGAATCAAAACTACTTGATCTTTTTCCTACATTCTTGATCCTACTTAATCTATGCTAGAAGGTCTACGTTTTGCCCCTGAGTTTAGATTCTTAGGTGTATGTTTGATAGGGTAAACAATTGCTCGAAGTTGGGTACCTGGAGCTTATGCTCGACTTACATCAAATTACAAAACAACTTGGGTATCGATTCTAAAGCTTACCAAACTACTTTCTAATCATAGTAACATGTTATAACATATACCTAAGTTATCCTTGAAGAGTCCTAAGGTTCCTTGGTTAACTAATCATGTTGAAAATGAAGAGGGTATACTCGTTAAAACTGAAAAGGAAACAACAAAATGATTCTGGCCTAGGTTTATTATTAGAAGTTGTTTAATATCATGTTTGAGAGTATTTGAAGTGTACAAAAGAGATTTGAATGGGTTGGACCACTTCTTGTTCTTAAATTCGATTAAGAGTAGATTTTTAGACATAGGTGACTTGAAAATGGATACTACTCTTTCTTCTTCTCCTAAGCTCTTCTAAACATCTTCTTAGCTACTACTAAGTCTCCAAGATCAAAGAGTATAAGAGTGTGAGAGTGTTTGGTGTTATTCGAATAGTGGTGATGGAAGAATGAAGATGTGTAAGTCGATTTATATAGGAGAAAGGAATTAGAGGTTCTTAGGAGTTCTAGTCATTATGTTTTGAGAAAAGAGACATGATGAGGTGTAATTTAATCCTAGATTGCTATTTGTAACGAGAGGGAGTTTTAAGGAAGTGTGGAATTATTCTAGCCAAGAATTTTAACTAACCACTTAGCCTTAAGCAAGGATTTCTAGAAACATGTACATGTGGTTCGATCCTAAGCCAAGGAAACTAACTACTTTAGAAAATTGGATATATGGAAGTTCATGAGACCTAATGGATGTCTTGTGGCTGGGGAGTTGACATGATCCATCTCTTGATTTACCAAATATAACGATGGGGAAATAATATTGAAATGTGGTTATTTCATGTTCATATTTTAGGTTGTTAGTTTGAATGGTTTAGGAACACCTAAACTTGTTACCTAAGGTTCTATCATGTATGTATACATTACCATCCAATGAGTAAGCTAGTGAAGAAAACATGGACTAAGTTGAGACACAAGAAGACCATATGGAGCAGCCACGAAAAGAATGCATGGCAACGTGTGAACGTGTTATGCTATCTCAAGAGTGTGAATTCAAAAGTTAACATATTTTTATGATCTTTTAACAATATATAAGTTACATGCAAATTATCTTTTACACATAATATATATATATATATATATATATATATATATATATATATATATATATATATATATATATATATATATATATATATATATATATAGGGTGAGGATCAGGTACGTTTTTATCTTTTAGTGCGGATGGTACGGACGAATGTCAGCCCTCCATCTAGTCAACCATCTGAAAAAGGCGGAGTGGCAATATCGTAAATATCCCGTCTTTTTTTAAAATCGTTACTATCGTATTAGTTTTTTTTCTTAAAAAAATTCAAAAAAATCTGAAAAAATTAAAAAAATAAAGAGGACAACAAATAATTAAGAATCGCTAAAAAAAATTTCAAAAAAAAATCGTTTTCATCGTTAAAGGTATTGTGATATTAGCGTATGATTTTGACTTTTTTACAAAAGTCAAGATCAGATATTGACTTTTGTAAAAAAGTCAAAATCAGATTCTGATATCACATAAACTTTTTTACTATCGTAATAAAATTAGTCAAGATCAGGATCAGATTCTGATATCACATAAACTTTTTTACTATCGTAATAAAAAAAGTCAAAATCAGATTCTGATATCCCATAAACTTTTTTACTATCGTAATAAAAAAAGTCAAAATCATATTCTGATATCACATAAACTTTTTTACTATCGTAATAAAAAAAGTCAAGATCAGGATCAGATTCTGATATCACATAAAACTTTTTTACTATCGTAATAAAAAAAGTCAAAATCAGATTCTGATATCACATAAACTTTTTTACTATCGTAATAAAAAAAGTCAAAATCAGATTCATAATATTGTTAATATCATGGTAGAACTCATAATATGGTTAATATCACGGTAGCACTCATAATCAAAAAAACAAAAAGTCTCTCAGAAAAATCTGAAAAAATAAAAAAATGAAAGAAGATAACAATATTAAGGATCGCTTAAAAGGAAAAAAATTAAAAAAATCGTTTGAATGGTGATTTGGTACCGTGATAGTTGCGTAGATCTTGACTTTTTTACAAAAAGTCAAGATCAGATCTGGATTGGACGGCCTAGATCTATCCGCACGTCCGCACTAAAACAAAACATCCGCACGTGATCCTCACTATATATATATATATATATATATATATATAATCCGAATCGATTGAGAAGAGTTTTAAATTAAGAAGATTGAGAAACAATTTTCACCCTTCATCTCATCAAACCAAGTAAAGGTTATGATTGGCAATCTACAATTTTCATTAATTAATGTTTGGACTCATTTAATATACTTTTGAGTGCATGTGTTTTATTTCCGCTTCTTTTTTATCCATCAAAACTGATCAGGGGCCGCTTGGTTTAAAGTGGGGAAAGCGAAAGAGATGCAAATGAATGAGTGAGGTGGGTAATCAATACTTTACCTCCCAATTTACTCTATAATGGTTGATTACCTACTACGGGGTAATCAATACCTTACCCCTTCTTAACCAAGCACCATTATTTGAATAATGTGGGCCCTTTTCAATTCCCCACCCACATTTACCCCCCACCAAGCACCCCATGAATGTATACGTTTAGAATGCATGCATCTCCACTAATTAACAATTTAATGATTCATCAATTCTTATATGATTCAAAATTAAAAGACTAACATGTTTATGAATGATTCATTCACTAACCGATGATTCACTGTCAAAGTTTGCTAGTGATTCAACATTCAATGATTCAATTTAAAGATTCATATATATATATATATATATATATATATATATATATATATATATATATATATGATTCAACAAAAAATGATGATTCAATATTCAATGATTCAATTAAAAGATTCATATTTATATGTGATTCAATAAAACATGTATATAACAATAAGTTTTTCTCTAAACAAATATTCGGTGTCTTCATGTTAGTACAAAGTGATGTTGTTAATATAAAATATGAATCATCAAAATTATAGTGGATTAAGAAACAAATGCTAGAGTTGGTTGAAATAATGATCAAAATGACGATACACTAGAAAAAGAAAACTTCGATCCAACCTGGTAGCCAAATTCAAAATTTGTAGTGGAAAATTAAAGATGCTTTTATTATCAGATGAATTATACATAGTTGCAATTACAATATTACCCTTAGCAACTAATAATTAATCCTATAATATGAATCAAAATAAAACAATTTGGATGGCTATGATCTCTTTTCAATCTAAAACTTTTCTCAATGGAACCAAAGCGTGTATATATATATATATATATATATATATATATATATATATATATATATATATTCAATTAATGTATATTGTTGTTGGAACGTGGCACATAGAGAAAAGATGTGTAAGATTTGTAATTATCTTATATAACATAGATGGATAGTTTAAAGTTTTAGAGGTATAGTTTGATCCTGGTAATTACTCGCGTTAAATCCTTAAGTCATGAAATTTTAAACCGAGTGACGTAAAAATATAGAGTTTATAAAAATGTTAAAACTTATCAATATACTAAAATTTTATATTCAAAATCCGCCGTGGGTTTATCGGAGTGTTTAAAAGTTATTTATACTAAAAATTTATAGTGATAATAAATAGAAGTTAATAGTTAATTTAATAACCTGAAAAGTTTCGTTAAAGCCCTAATAAATGTTAAGTATGTTAACGATCCAAGTTCAAAAAGAATTTAAGTAAACATGTTTGAGTTGCGTAATAAATAAAATTGACATGAAAAATGGACAAGTATTAATTTAATTTAAGTGGAAATAATTTAAGTGGAAATTTACCGGTGGTTACAGCACATAAGGCAACCATTGGTATGGAACGTGCCCACCGATCCAATTTCCATTTCCACAATGAATTAGTTAGGACGGAACGTGTCCACCGATCCAAGTTCACCACACATTTATCATCAATTAGGTCGCATGCGCGAGCAACGAGATAAGCATTCCCCCAATTGAATCCCACATTTTAATCACACCACATTAACATCAAATATAGCATTCACACGATAACATTTATAAGTCCAAGTATTTAAACCACACATAATCACAATAACTCAAAATATTTATTACAAGCATCATTCCCATCCCAAGTTAAAACAAAGTAAAAGTGGGACTATGAACTCACCTCAAACTTTGCAGCTTCCACAAATACAAATCACAAATCTATATAACAAAAATAAGTCCACGTTACACATGGCCAAGCTATAAGCTATAACCCATGTAATACGCATATGATGGATGTCTAAGGTTCATATGACCCACCATGGATCTCCTAGACTCTATACTAACCATCACCAAACATTAATACTCACTAAATCCCTTGCACTTATAAAATCAGAAAACGCAGAATTTTAGGGTACATTCGCCCACATGAAATAATAACATTAAAAGCTCGACAACTCACACCAAAAATTTACCATAGTCACTCAGAAACATACAAGCTAATCCCAGAAGGCCATGGTCTAAAAACACACACAAGTATCATTTGAAAAATCAAACATAAAAATTATCCAGATTCGGATCTGATCGCACACCAAAAAGTTTTGATCAAATGAACCCATTTGTACAACTTTTTATCGCAAATCCTTCGCGTGGGAGTCTAAGTACATATGAAACTTAACTCCTCCAGAAGGGCTAACCTAAAT
>JARVZY010006839.1:0-15000 GCA_030686995.1 Artemisia argyi | reverse complement strand
AATAGCTAAGAATATTGGCCGTATTTTATTACGGCAATCTCCGGAATGGTATGAGGATTTCCAAGATTGGAATAGAGAAATTTATTTAAAGTGCAGCTATAATGGTCTTCAATTCTCCAAAACAGAATTTCCTAAAAATTGGTTAATAGAAGGTTTTCAGATCAAAATCTTATATCCTTTTCATTTGAAACCGTGGCACGGATCTAAGCTACGACTCTCTGATAGAGATCGAAAGCAACAAGATGATTTTGATTCTTGTTTTTTAACAGTTTTGGGAATGGAAACAGAATATCCTTTTGGTCCTCCTCGAAAAACACCTTCCTTTTTTGAACCCGTTTTTAAAGATATAGACTACAAAGTCGAAATAAGAAATTTTAATTTTAGAGTTCAAAGAGTTTTAAAAAAAATAACAAAGCAACAAGAAAAAGCATTTTTCTTTTTAAAACAAATACTTTTAAAAGGAAAGAAAATTCCATTATTTATACCGAGAGAAATATATGAATCAAGTGAAACTCAAACAGAAAAGGATTCGATAATCAGCACTCAGATAATTCATGAATCATTTAGTCAAAATAAATCTAGAGATTATTCACAGGCAAAAGAAGAGATTAAACATAGAATTGATAGAAGAAACACAATCAGAAATCAAATAGAAATAATGAAAAAAAATAAAAAGACTAATCGAGAATCACCCCCAAAAATTTGGAAAATATTAAAAAGAAAAAATATTGAATTAATATTTCAATTTTGCATTGAAAAAATATACGTAGATATCTTTTTATGTATAATTAATATGCGCAGAATTTCTCTACAACTTTTTATGGAATCAACAAAAAAAATTCTTGAAAAATACATTGACAATAATGAAATAAATAAAGATAAAGAAAGAATTAATAAAAAAAAACAAAATAAAATTGACTTCATTTCGCCTATGACTATAAAAAAGGCTTTTGATAATCTTAGAAATAGTAAGCAGAAGCCACATATTTTTTTTGATTTATCTTACTTGTCACAAAAATATGTATTTTTTAAATTATCACAAACCCAAGTTATTAACTTCAATAAGTTAAGATCTATTCTTCAATATAATGGACCATCTTTTTTTCTTAAGAATGAAATAAAGGATTTTTTTGGAACACAAGGAATATTTGATTCCAAAGTAAGACATAACAAACTTTCAAATTATGAAAAGAATCCATGGAAAAACTGGTTAAGAAGTCATTATCAATATGATTTATCTCAGATTACATGGTCTACATTAGTCCCACACAAAATGGCGAAATCAAATAAATCAATGCCATATGTCTCAAATGTCTCAAAATGATGATTTAAAGAAAAGGTATTCCTATGAAAAAGACCCATTATTGGATTACAAAAAAAAACAAAATTGGAAAGTATATTTATTACCAAATAAAGAGGAGAATTTTCAAAAAAACTATAGATATGATCTTTTCTCATATAAATATATGAATTCTGAAACTAAGAATAAGTCTGATATTTATAGATCATCATTAGAAACAATAAAGAAGCAAGAAAATTCCACCAAAAATAAAGAAACTTTTTTTAACATACTCAATAATATTCCTATCAAGAATTATCTAGAAAAAAGTGATATTATATATATGGAAAAAAATACAGATAGAAAATATTTGGGTTGGAAATTTAATACAAATATTCAGGTTGAACCTAATAAGGACCAAATAACGGAGAATTCTCATAATAATGGTCTTTTTTATCTTCCAATTAAATCAAATTCCGAAATCAATTATAAAAAGGTCTTTTTTGATTGGATGGGGGTGTCTTTTGATTGGATGGGAATGAATGAAAAATTCTTAATCTTAAATCACCTCATATCGAATCCGAAAGTTTTTTTATTTCCAGAGTTTTTAATACTTTATCATAAATATAAAGAGAAACCTTGGTTTATCCCAAGCAACTTACTTCTTTTTAATTTGAATATCAATCCAAATTTTAGTGAAAATCCAAATATCAAAGGAAAACAAGAGGCGAATGAATATTTTTTAAATTTTAGACCATCAAATTCAAAACAATATTTTGAATTAAAGAATCAAAACAATATTGAAGAATATTTTTTAGAATCGATCGAAAAACTAAAAGTATTGCTTAAAGGAGATTTTCCTTTTCAATTAAGATGGACTGGACGTTTGAATCAATTGAATCAAAAAATGATGAATAATATCCAGATATATGGTCTCCTGCTTAGCCTCATAAATGTAAGAAAAATTACTATATCCTATATTCAAAGGAAAGAAATGAATCTGGATATAATGAGAAGGCGTTTAAATCTTACACAATTAACGAAAAAGGGAATATTAATTATGGAACCTACCCGTCTATCTGTAAAAAATGACGGACAGTTTTTTATGTATCAAATCATAGGTATTTCATTGGTTCATAAAAGTAAGCACCAAAGTAATCAAAGATACCGAAACCCCAAAAATGTTGCTAAGAATAATTTTGATGAATCCATTCCAAGACATAAAAGGAAAACTCTAAATAAAGACAAAAATAATTATGATTTGCTTGTTCCTGAAAAAATTTTATCATCTAGACGTCGTAGAGAATTGCGAATTCTAATTTCTTTCAATTTGAATTTAAAGAATCAGAATGGTGCGCATAGAAATAAAACATTTTCCAAGGAGAACAAGATAAAAAATTGGAGTCAATTTTTGGATGAAAGTAAAAATTTCGACCGAAAAAAAAATGAATTAATTAAATTCAAGTTATTTTTTTGGCCTAATTATCGATTAGAAGATTTAGCTTGTATGAATCGCTATTGGTTTGATACCAATAATGGGAGCCGCTTGAGTATGTTAAGGATATATATGTACCCCTGATTTAAATTTTTGAGTTTTCTATATATTATGTTGTTCTATCAATCAGATTTTTCATTTTTGTTTTTCTGTCCGTGATCTGTAAATATCCATGTTATATGCAAACAACCCGATGCTCATATGCGCTGTCTTACATCCCCCTCTAGGATAAGTAAATGGCGTAAAAATTAAAGCTATAAATTAATCAACAGAATCTTCGTACTAAACGATTTGGTATCCTCTTTTTGTATGACTATACAAATGAACTCCAAAAAAGGATTCATTAATGTTCATTGAAAAAAACAGGAATCTATAAAAAATTTTTGATTATTGTGTATACTACATTAAAATTTCTTACATTATTATTACTATTATTACTGATCCAATAAAATAACTATCTGTAAAAAGGGGAGTGTGAAATTCTTTTATGGTAAAAAATTCATTTATTTCAATTATTTTGCAAGAACAAGAAGAAAACAAAGAAAATAGCGGATCCGTTGAATTTCAAGTAGTAAGTTTCACCAACAAGATACGGAGACTTACCTCACATTTGGAATTACACAAAAAAGACTATTTATCTCAGAGAGGTCTGCGGAAAATTCTGGGAAAACGTCAACGGCTGCTGGCTTATTTGTCAAAAAAAAACAGAGCACGTTATAAAGAATTAATAGGACAGTTGGATATTCGAGAGAGAAAAACTCGTTAATTTGAAGAGTTAGTTTGAATTATTCGCTTAAAGTTTGATGAACTTCTTTTCGCTTTCAGCAATTCATGGAAGAATGAATCAGGAAAAACCTATGACTGTACCAGCTACAAGAAAAGACCTCATGATAGTCAATATGGGACCTCACCACCCATCAATGCATGGTGTTCTTCGACTCATTGTTACTCTAGATGGTGAAGATGTTATTGACTGTGAACCAATATTGGGTTATTTACACAGAGGTATGGAAAAAATTGCGGAAAATCGAACAATTATACAATATTTGCCTTATGTAACACGTTGGGATTATTTAGCTACTATGTTCACAGAAGCAATAACTGTAAATGCACCAGAGCAATTAGGGAATATTCAAGTCCCTAAAAGGGCCAGTTATATCAGAGTCATTATGTTGGAGTTAAGTCGTATAGCTTCACATTTGTTATGGCTTGGCCCTTTTATGGCAGATATTGGGGCACAGACTCCTTTCTTCTATATTTTTCGAGAAAGAGAATTGATATATGACCTATTCGAAGCTGCCACCGGTATGCGAATGATGCACAATTTTTTTCGTATTGGAGGAGTCGCTGCTGATTTACCTCATGGCTGGATAGATAAATGTTTGGATTTTTGCGATTACTTTTTAACAGGAATTGCCGAATATCAAAAGCTTATTACACGGAATCCCATTTTTTTAGAACGAGTTGAAGGAGTAGGCATTATTGGTGGAGAGGAAGCAATAAATTGGGGTTTGTCGGGACCTATGCTACGAGCTTCCGGAATACAATGGGATCTTCGTAAAGTTGATCATTATGAGTGTTACGACGAATTTGATTGGGAAGTCCAATGGCAAAAAGAGGGGGATTCATTAGCTCGTTATTTAGTACGAATCAGTGAAATGACGGAATCCATAAAAATTATTCAACAGGCGCTAGAAGGAATTCCGGGAGGGCCCTATGAAAATTTAGAAATACGCCGTTTTGATAGAGCAAAAGATACTGTATGGAATGACTTTGATTATCGATTCATTAGTAAAAAACCTTCTCCGACTTTTGAATTGTCGAAGCAAGAACTTTATGTGAGAGTTGAAGCACCAAAGGGAGAATTGGGAATTTTTCTGATAGGAGATAAGGGTGTTTTTCCTTGGCGATATAAAATTAGACCGCCAGGATTTATTAATTTGCAAATTCTTCCTCAGTTAGTTAAAAGGATGAAATTGGCTGATATTATGACGATACTAGGTAGTATAGATATCATTATGGGAGAAGTTGATCGTTAAAATGATAATGGATACAACAGAAGTACAAGCTATCAATTCTTTTTCTAGATTGGAATCCTTAAAAGAGGTCTATGGGATCATATGGATGCTTATCCCTATTTTTACTCCTGTATTAGGAATCACAATAGGTGTACTAGTAATTGTTTGGTTAGAAAGAGAAATATCTGCAGGTATACAACAACGTATTGGTCCTGAATACGCAGGACCTTTGGGAATTCTTCAAGCTCTAGCAGATGGTACCAAATTACTTTTCAAAGAGAATCTTCTTCCATCTAGAGGAGATACTCGTTTATTCAGTATTGGACCGTCTATAGCAGTAATATCCGTTTTATTAAGTTATTTAGTAATTCCTTTTGGGGATCATCTTGTTTTAGCCGATCTCAGTATCGGTGTTTTTTTATGGATTGCTATTTCAAGTATAGCTCCTGTCGGCCTTCTTATGTCAGGATATGGCTCCAATAATAAATATTCTTTTTTAGGTGGTCTACGAGCTGCTGCTCAATCAATTAGTTATGAAATACCATTAACTCTATGTGTGTTATCAATATCTCTACGTGTGATTCGTTAAGACATAAATTTGACCCTACTTTTTCTTTCTAGGAAGGAAATGTCATGAGTTGAATATATATTTTCGTTTTTTATTCATTATTCGGGGGTTGATGAAGGAAACCAGATAGTTATATGAGTGAAAGAAACGGCTTATAAATTTGCAGTAAAAGATTGAATCTCATTTCCTATGTACAAGAGTTAATAAAAGTAAACATTAAGTATTAGAGACTGTTTACCCCAAGATTGATTGATTAATCATGATGACTTGAAGCGGGTTCAAAAGATCTACTTTATGAGGTTTTTACTATCTATTAGCATATGTATTACCCAAAAGTGGATTGATAAAAATAAGTGGATAGCTAGGAACACTAAGGTACACAAAGGATTCGTAATAGAGATTATGTAAGTGTATTCTGTGTATAAAAAGAATTATAATTGGGGCTTTAAATTGGTAGAAATGATCAAGGAGTACTTCCCACGATTCCGATCCAGAGTATACTTCTATTCACCGATTAAGTAAATAACTATCAAGAACGAAGTAATCCTTTAACTTTGTTTAAGGTCCCCTTTTTTTGAGAAAGGAGAATAGGAACGAAAAAAATCGAAAGACTGAATGCGCTAAAAAAAAAAATATCTTTTTTTCTTTCTCTATATAGAGATAGAATTCTTGTCATGATTCATGAACTAATGCAAGGTCTAATTGGATTTCGTAATTGAAAACGTTAGGTTGAAATATCTATAGATATTGTTACAAGAAAGATTTTATTCAAGGATTAAGTTATTACTCAACAAAGATTAAATTATTAAAAGAGAAGATGAATTCAGAAGCACTTTATTTTATTATAGTATAAATTTATTTTATTATAGTATAAATAAATATAGCAGACAGAATTCCAGTGTCTAATGGGGACCTTACAATAGATTTCATTTTATCTCTATTTATCCTACAAACATATCAAGAAAAATAAATAAGGACGGGTCCTTAGATTTATTTGTGACCTTTGAGGAGCCGTATGAGGTGAAAATCTCATGTACGGTTCTGCAATAGGGGTGGGAACAGTGATGTTATCATCCACTATGATTATCTAACAGTTCAAGTACCGTTGATATAGTGGAAGCGCAGTCAAAATATGGTTTTTGGGGATGGAATTTGTGGCGTCAACCTATAGGATTTCTAGTTTTTCTAATTTCTTCCCTAGCAGAGTGTGAACGATTACCTTTTGATTTACCAGAAGCAGAAGAAGAATTAGTAGCAGGTTATCAAACCGAATATTCCGGTATCAAATTTGGTTTATTTTACGTTGCTTCATATTTAAATCTACTAGTTTCTTCATTATTCGTAACAGTTCTTTACTTGGGGGGTTGGAATCTTTCTATTCCATACATATTTGTTCCCGAGCTTTTTGAAATTACTAAAAGGGGTAGAGTCTTTGGAACAATAATTGGTATCTTTATTACATTAGCTAAAACTTATTTGTTCTTGTTCATTCCTATCGCAACAAGATGGACTTTACCGAGGCTGAGAATGGACCAATTATTAAATCTTGGATGGAAATTTCTTTTACCTATTTCTCTAGGTAATCTATTATTAACAACTTCTTCCCAACTTCTTTCACTGTAAAAATACTTCTATATTCATGACTTGTCCCAAACAAGAGAAAGAAACAAGTATCCTATTTTTTATAGATATTCACGATATGTTCCCTATGGTAACTGAGTTCATGAATTATGGCCAACAAACAGTACGAGCCGCAAGGTATATTGGTCAAGGTTTTATGATTACCTTATCACACGCGAATCGTTTACCTGTAACTATTCAATACCCCTATGAAAAATTGATTACATCCGAGCGTTTCCGCGGCCGAATCCACTTTGAATTTGATAAATGCATTGCTTGTGAAGTATGTGTTCGCGTATGTCCTATAGATCTGCCCGTTGTTGATTGGAAATTGGAAACTGATATTAGAAAGAAACGATTGCTTAATTACAGTATTGATTTTGGAGTATGTATATTTTGTGGTAATTGCGTTGAGTATTGTCCAACAAATTGTTTATCAATGACTGAAGAATATGAACTTTCTACTTATGATCGTCACGAATTGAATTATAATCAAATTGCTTTGGGTCGGTTACCAATGTCAGTAATTGACGATTACACAATTCGAACAATTTTAAATTTGCCTGAAATAAAAACTTAATAACTCATTTTGATCTAAAAGAATGAGGCTTTTTATTTGGTGAATAACTAGAATTTTATTAATATATTCATAATTATATTGATTATATTGATTAGGAGACGAGAATCATGTTTTAATTTATATTAAATTTCTATGACTATATTGAGGATTTGCAAATATATAGATTTAAATTACTCTTTCGAGAGATTAGGCCAATAACTATATCTACATCAATCCATATCCATGAAAATGGAATTTTTAATTTAATAATAATTAAGAACTATTATAAAAAAGTAGATTTCCCTCTTTTTTCCTGACCGGGTGTCAATAAAGTTATGAAAGATTTTGATTTATTTATCTCTTATTTTATATATAATGGATTTACCTGGACTAATACATGATTTTCTTTTAGTCTTTCTGGGATTGGGTCTTATATTAGGGGGTCTGGGAGTAGTATTACTTCCCAATCCCATTTATTCTGCCTTTTCATTGGGATTTGTTTTTGTTTGTATATCTTTATTCTATATTCTATCAAACTCGCATTTTGTAGCTGCCGCGCAGCTCCTTATTTACGTAGGAGCCATAAATGTTTTAATCATTTTTGCTGTGATGTTCATAAATGGTTCAGAATATTCCAAAGATTTCCGCCTTTGGACCGTGGGAGATGGAGTAACTTCCGTGGTCTGCACAAGTATTTTTTTTTCACTAATTACTACTATTCCAGATACGTCATGGTACGGGATTATTTGGACTACAAAAGCAAGCCAGATTATAGAGCAAGATCTGATAAGTAATAGTCAACAAATTGGGATTCATTTATCAACAGATTTTTTTATTCCGTTTGAATTTATTTCACTAATTCTTTTAGTTGCGTTAATCGGCGCAATTGCTGTAGCTCGTCAATAATAACTCTTTAGAACCGGAAAACCCTTGTTATGAGCTATCAGATGCATTTCCTTTTTCTATTTGACTTTGGATATAAAAGAGAAAGTCTTTATTAGTTTGATCTATTCCCAATATATTCCTTTATTTCATTATTCTAGTCAATCCAATTGGTTAAATTGTTGTTCATATTGAAATGAATCGAGATTGATGAGGAGTTGGTTAATGATGCTCGAACATGTACTTGTTTTGAGTGCCTATTTATTTTCTGTCGGTCTATATGGATTGATTACAAGTAGAAATATGGTTAGGGCTCTTATGTGTCTTGAACTTATATTAAATGCGGTTAATCTCAATTTTGTAACATTTTCTGATTTTTTTGATAGTCGTCAATTAAAAGGAGCAATTTTTTCTATTTTTGTTATAGCTATTGCAGCTGCTGAAGCCGCTATTGGACTCGCCATTGTTTCATCAATTTATCGTAACAGAAAATCAACTCGTATAAATCAATCTAATTTGTTGAATAAGTAATATTATCCTATTAAAATAAAATTAGAATTTTCATAAATCAATTAAAATTAGCATGTGTGCCACGTAAGGTATGATCATGTTATCACAAAGATAAGAAATCAAAGTAGTTTGGCACTGTCAATCCAGAAAAAACCGGGTAACTCATCGATTCATCTAGTATTAGTATTTAAATATATAATTCATTTATCAATTTACTAGATTGAAACTTTATCACGTTCAAAAATATCGATCCAATGTCGCATTCAGTAAAGATTTATGATACATGTATTGGGTGTACTCAATGTGTCCGAGCCTGTCCTACGGATGTATTAGAAATGATACCTTGGGACGGATGTAAAGCCAAACAAATAGCTTCCGCTCCAAGAACAGAGGATTGTGTCGGCTGTAAGAGATGCGAATCCGCCTGCCCAACGGATTTCTTGAGTGTTCGGGTTTATTTATGGCATGAAACAACCCGCAGTATGGGTATAGCTTATTAATACGTTACAGAAACCTCTCCTTGAGTCCATTTTTTTTTACCGCCAAAACATGTGCCCAAAAATAAGATATTTTTGGGCACATGTTTTTCTGGTCCAAGCGTATCTTGTCTTTACCACGAACAAATTTCCTTGGTTAACAATAATTGTAGTTTTACCAATATTTGCGGGTTCCTTAATTTTCTTTCTTCCCCATAAAGGAAATAGGGTAATTAGGTGGTATACTATATGTATATGCATGTTAGAACTTCTTCTAACAACCTATGTATTCTGTTATCATTTCCAATTGGACGATCCATTAATCCAACTAGTAGACGACTATAAATGGATCAATTTTTTTGATTTCCGTTGGAAATTAGGAATAGATGGACTGTCTATAGGACCCGTTTTATTAACAGGATTTATCACTACTTTAGCTACCTTAGCGGCCTGGCCTGTTACTCGGGATTCTCGATTATTCCATTTCTTGATGTTAGCAATGTACAGCGGTCAAATAGGATCATTTTCTTCTCGGGACCTTTTACTTTTTTTTATCATGTGGGAATTAGAATTAATTCCGGTTTATCTACTTCTATCCATGTGGGGAGGAAAGAAACGTCTCTATTCAGCCACAAAATTTATTTTGTACACGGCGGGGGGTTCCATTTTTCTCTTAATGGGAGTTCTGGGTATCGGTTTATATGGTTCTAATGAACCAACATTAAATTTTGAAACATCAGTTAATCAGTCGTATCCTGTGGCTTTGGAAATAATATTCTATATTGGATTTTTTATCGCTTTTGCTGTCAAATTACCGATTCTACCCCTACATACATGGTTACCAGATACCCACGGAGAGGCACATTACAGTACTTGTATGCTTCTAGCCGGAATTTTATTAAAAATGGGAGCGTATGGATTGATTCGGATTAATATGGAATTATTACCACACGCTCATTCTATATTTTCTCCTTGGTTGATGATAGTAGGTACAATACAAATAATCTATGCAGCTTCAACATCTCCCGGCCAACGTAATTTAAAAAAAAGAATAGCCTATTCCTCGGTATCTCATATGGGTTTTATACTTATAGGAATTGCTTCTATAACCGATACGGGACTCAATGGAGCTATTTTACAAATAATCTCTCATGGATTTATTGGTGCTGCACTTTTTTTCTTGGCAGGAACGAGTTATGATAGAATACGTCTTGTTTATCTCGATGAAATGGGCGGAGTAGCTATCCCCATGCCAAAAATATTTACGATGTTCAGTAGCTTTTCCATGGCTTCCCTTGCATTACCGGGTATGAGTGGTTTTGTTGCAGAAGTTATAGTCTTTTTAGGAATAATTACTAGCCAAAAATATCTTTTAATGCCCAAAATTGCCATCACTTTTGTAATGGCAATTGGAATGATATTAACTCCTATTTATTTATTATCTATGTCACGCCAGATGTTCTATGGATACAAGTTATTTAATACTCCAAACTCTTATGTTTTTGATTCTGGACCGCGCGAGTTATTTGTTTCCATCTCCATTTTTCTACCTGTAATAGGTATTGGTATGTATCCCGATTTTGTTCTTTCACTATCAGTTGACAAGGTTGAAGGTATTCTATCTAATTATTTTTATAGATAGTTTTTTTAAAGAAAAAATAAAAGTATTTTTATTTTCTTAAATTTTAAATAAAGTAAAAACAAAATATGAATTTGAATTTTCGCCCAATCCGCTTGGTCTTTGCGAGAACCGCGTGAATCACTACACTACTTGATTCACATGGTTCTCGCCGGTTGACGCAATTTTATATATACCGTATTCTGTTTGTAACTTTTCTTTAGTTTAACTAGAGGTTAACGTAAATGCACCATAACTATGTAGCCCTATTCCTAATAGATTGACCCCAAAATAGCATATCCAAATTATAAGAAAACCTATAGTCGCCACAATTGCGGAATTTGTCCCCTGCAAATTTTTATTTGTTCGAGTATGCAAATAAATTGCGAATACGATCCAAGTAATAAACGCCCAAGTTTCCTTTGGATCCCAACTCCAATATGATCCCCACGCTTCATTAGCCCATACTGCTCCTGAAAGAATACCTATGGTTAAAAAGATGAATCCTAGGCTAATCACACGATAACTCCAATAATCTAATTGTTGAATCAATTGGGCCTTGTAATAATTATTAACAGGAAAAAAATATTTTTTTTGAAAAATATTGTTTCTTTCATTCTTGTATTGGATTTCACCAAAAGAAAATGACCCGTTTAATTTTAATAAATTATTACTTTTAGAACTATAAAAAAGTTTTCTAAATGTAATGACTAGAAGTGCTACTGATAATAATGATCCACAAAGAAGAGCCGCATAGCTCAATATCATCATACTTACGTGCATTATTAACCATTCCGATTGTAGAGCAGGTACTAATATTGTGGGTTTATGTATTTCATTTAAAAGACCCGATGTAGCAAAGCCTTGGGTAAAAATAGTACTTGAGGCAGTTATTGTTGTTAAATAATTTTTTCTTATTTTGAAATAAGGATAAGGAACTATATGAATAAGGGAGAAACTCCATGAAAGAAAAATTAAGGATTCGTATAAATCACTTAGTGGAAAATGGCCCGAATAAATCCAACGAGTTATTAACAATCCTGTTAGACATAAAAAAGTAGCTATCATCCCCTTTTCTGAGGAATAATATGGTTTTCTAATTTGATTGCCCAATAAGCTTATCAAATGAATTGTAATTACAATTGAAACAATAGAAAAGGAAATATGAGTTAATATATGCTCTAAAGTTGAAAATATCATAAAAATGAAAAAACGGGGGATCCCCCCGTATTAATTAAGAAATAGAAATTGGGAATTTAATTTAATTTTATTATAGGATCTATTTGATATCTTTTAGAAGATGGCATGCCGCCACTCGGACTCGAACCGAGATGCTCTAGCACTGCTTCCTAAGAGCAGCGTGGCTACCGATTTCACCATAGCGGCTTGCTCGAACTCATAATAACCTATTTATATTCAATCGTCGAGATTGAACAAGTCAATTCACTCAATTTTAGTAAAGATATAAAAAAAAAAGAGTTCAAAAAAGTCAATTTAAAGGTTCAGTAGTTTCTTTAAGGTGTCTGGTTTTAGGGCTTTGACGTAGTTTAGCCGATTCTAAAATACGACTCTTGCAACGATAGAATTCTTCGATAGACTCAAAAACTTTTTTCTTTTATTGTCATTATTTCTGGTTTATCTGATTTAATAAATTCAATTTGAAACACAAACTAAATTTTATCAATGAATCTAAAATATGTCTATTTTGGATTACTCCAAATTGCCACTTGCACATATAATAATATCTCAACAATTAAGTTCTTTTATTGGATTTTTCATTGGGCTGAAAATTGGATATATATGGAAAATAAATTAAATATAGTATATATAATAAATTAAGAAGTCAGAAAGTTATCCAAAAATCTTTAACACGGAATGGATTAGTTTGAACAATTAATTAATTTGAACTAAAAATATTCTATCTGCCCTTCCTGATAAATATAAAATTTTTTCATTATTTATTCTTTTAAAAGTCGATGGGGAAAAGAAGACTCCCCACCACCAAAATCTGAATGAAAATATACTAAAAAAATCAAATAAAAAATCTTATATATATTTATTTTTTATTTTTAGAATTTAGAAAGAAGAATACTTCTTCTTTTTATAAGATTAAGAGTCTATTTCATATTGATTAGAATAGGAACTGCCAATTGTTAATTTTATATTAACTTTAATATTAAATTAACAAATTACTGAGATATTAATTACTGATCCAATTTTTTTAGTCAAATCCATTCCAAATTATTCCAATATTTTAGGACTTATTTGTTTGTCGTACAAAAAAACTTTTTGAATTCCCGGTAGAAAGAGATTTCCCTAATGACAAAGCTTTTAATGCCGCCCAATATCCTTTCCTTTTCCAAATATTTTTACGAATACGCTTTTTTGATATCGAAGTACGTTTTTTTGGAACTGCCATTTAAAAAAGAAGAAGTTAGTCATTGTTATAGTTGGATGTGAAAGACATCTATTGTTCAAAACGAATTATTATTTCTTATCTTATATTCATTATCTATTTTTTTTTTCTAAAAGATTCTCTTCATAGAAATCTAGATACGTCAAAGATCCGTGAAAATAAAAAATGACTCGAAATAACAAAATTTTGATTCCATACACTCTTTGTAAAACCAAAAATTTTTGGTTTTGAACTCTTAGTTCTCGTTATTTATATCTCATCTGCTATGGGATAGAAATCAAAAGAAATAAAGAACCTAAAATACCTTTATTTTAGTCATTCTATATTTTATTTACATGTAATAAAATACCTTGTAAACTTTTGCCTAATAAATTGAGTCTTTTTTTAGTAAAACTTGAAAAAAAAAAATACACCTAAACTTTAAAACTCGAATGATACTAGTAAAAAATCTGTTAAAGGGTATGTAGTTTGATAAAAAAGGATCTCAGTCATTTTTTATCCTTGCTCGATAAAAAGTTCATTTTAGAGGTATAATCTTATAAACTTTCCAAATATTCCTAATAAATTGTTTTGATTGAAATGGAAAACAATAAATCCCATAATGAATTAGTTAATGAGTTTAAATAAACTAACTAAAATCAAGAGGTTTTATTTCATTAGACCAACGACCTTAGTTAATCCTCTAATTCATATTAGCATCAAGTACTCTTTTTAGCCTAAAATTTTATACTTGCTGTATGAATATTAATAATATTTTTTATTTTCCTACTTTCCTATTATAAGTATTCGTTTTTATATGTCACTTGGTTATATCATTTGACCAATTGTAACTTCTTGTTTTGCATATTTGAACAATTTTGAAAAGACTCAGAATAAATACTAATATAAATATAAATTATTAAATAAGTTAGTGCATATCTTTATTTTTTATTTACTTTTTCGAAAGAGCTAAGATCCGGTGAATCGGAAACAATTAATTAAGAAAAAAAAACTTTTTTTATGGAACAGACATATCAATATGCGTGGATAATACCTTTTCTTCCACTTCCAGTTCCTATGTTAATAGGGTTGGGACTTCTTATTTTTCCGACGGCAACAAAAAGTCTTCGTCGTATGTGGGCTTTTCAGAGCGTTTTATTGTTAAGTATAGTCATGATTTTTTCCATAAATCTGTCTATTCAGCAAATAAATAGCAGTTCTGTCTATCAATATGTATGGTCTTGGATTATCAATAATGATTTTTCTTTAGAATTTGGATACTTGATTGATCCACTTACTTCTATTATGTCAATATTAATCACTACTGTTGGAATTTTAGTTCTTATTTATAGTGATAATTATATGTCTCATGATCACGGGTATTTGAGATTTTTTGCTTATATGAGTTTTTTCAGTACTTCCATGTTGGGATTAGTTACTAGTTCAAATTTGATACAAATTTATATTTTTTGGGAATTAGTTGGAATGTGTTCGTATCTATTAATAGGATTTTGGTTCACACGACCTGTTGCAGCAAAGGCTTGTCAAAAAGCGTTTGTAACTAATCGTGTTGGCGATTT
>JARVZY010000718.1:0-18315 GCA_030686995.1 Artemisia argyi | reverse complement strand
TTGTGAAGTATGTCCGTGTTTTAAAGGCGGTAATAATTGAATTTCTTGGAAATTTGGGAGAATGGAATAGATGGTGGAATGTCCTTATCTTTGCTTGATAGTTGATACAGTAGTATTTAACATTTGGAGTGCAAGAATTAAAAAGCTGCACCATTTTCACTAAATTTTCGTGTTCTTAATTGATGTGACCTTCAAATTCCACCATTTTCCCATTTTAAGAGAATCTTTCGTCCTTCGTTTGGTTTTCATCCATACTTTTTCCTTTCTATTATTTGTGGGTACGACAATGATTCATCAAGTGATAAAGTCAAAATATA
This sequence comes from Artemisia argyi, assembly GCA_030686995.1. Classification (NCBI taxonomy): domain Eukaryota; kingdom Viridiplantae; phylum Streptophyta; class Magnoliopsida; order Asterales; family Asteraceae; genus Artemisia; species Artemisia argyi. Next base: position 17,998 of record JARVZY010000718.1, on the reverse strand, counting down.
TAAGTCCCATGTATTCCATTTTAACCAAAAAGATAATTTTCTTCTATTAAAAAGTATCATTTGACTTTGACACACTTAACACTCCTAAACCACCCGTAACGGCATAAAAACGCTTGGCATCATTAAGCTCGGGTCGGGGTCATTCAAGGTGACCATTATGGCCTGCTTGTGGTCGGCTTGTGCTCGAGTGACTCATGGTCATGGGGCCGAGCTTGGTCTCTCTCTCTTTTTTTTTTAGTCGTTAGTGATGAGCATTATCCAATACGGGTAAATGTGTTCGGATATGGTGGAATAGTATACCGATGTGGCGTTGAGATAACATCAGTGATGAGGGGTGATGCTCATAAGGGTGGCAATTTTTGACATGACACGATAAACGACGTGAACTCGACACGAAGTTAAACAGGTTTGGGTTGAAGATAAACAGGCTTGGGTCAAAAACAGGTCAACCCATCTAACCCGTTTAATAAACGGGTCGTGTTTGGGTTAAGTAAGTATTTAAAAAGGTCAACCCGTGAACCCATTTAAGCAGTGTTGCAAAAACAAGGCCTACAAAATAACAAAATAACAAAAAAATATTTATTCGACGTTTATAAGTTACAATCACATTGATCAATTTTCACAATAGATGTGTAGTAAATGTTAACATCATAAGAAAATAAATCGTTATAGAAAAAAATAATGCAATAACATAATCAATAATTGGATAATTATTTAAATATCTATAAAGGTTTAGTACTTTCTAAATAAGGAAGTTTTAAAATTTTTAAAACAAAAGACATTTTTTAATAAGAAATTAACAAGTCATGCTCATATATTGAATTCAGTCAACTTGTAGCCGTTAACATTCATACAGCCTATTGAATTCAGTAAACTTGCAACCACTAATATTCATACAGCTTATTTGAACACCTTGTTGGTTATAAAATCAAAATAAAATAAAATAACATGTGACACATATTTAGATTTTTTTAACACAAAAAAACACACACTATTGTCTTTTCTTTCCCAAATAAGAAACCATCTTCTTAGGTACACCACCATCAAATTCTCCTCCGACGCCACCACCTCATCCTCTGCCGCCACAATAAGTCGAAATCACTACTTTTTATGATTTCAGTTATATGTGGTATTGGTGGTAGATCTTGTGGTTTTGATGGTAGATCGAGATATAAAACCTCAAACACAACACAAAAACACATGCAATCCATTTAACCACGTCCTCTATAAAAAAAATAATAAAAATAAATAAAAAATACACACTCCTAGAAACACATCAGCCGCCGCACCGCATCATCTACAAAGATAGTCACCAGATATCCACGGCTACATTGCGCGGGTATCCTTCTAGTTTAGTTAAAAACATTCATGTATATCATACACGGTTCGATTCAGTTAACCGCGGATATCTAAAAATAAAATCAAAACCGAACCGTGATAAGTGGGTTTTTTCGGTCTCGACTTTTTTTTTTTTTTTTTTTTTTTTTAATATTTCGGACTGAACGGTTCGACTCGGTTTGTCGATTTCTTGGGTTTTTTGAACAACCCTGAACAACCAAATAGGGGAAAATTTAACTTTCTGGAATTGTTGTGTGCATCGTGTTTTATGAATTATAATCTTGCATCTTACGAATTAGATACTATATATCTTTTACAACTTAACGTACCACAAACTGTAACTTCTTTGCAGCCTATTCAAAGGTGGTAGATAAGGATTAAGGAGTATACAATTGTTGCATGGTAAGCGTCATTGTTTTTCAACTTTTTATCATATTCTGCAAACATTGTATATAAGTGTTTTCGTGGCATCTATTAACATGGGATGTTGGTAGTCCGTTGGTTAGAGCTTGGCTGTTTCGTCAACTCGATCCGGGTTCGAACCTCTGGCCTACCAACCCCGTTTTTTAAATTGTAACTTAAAAAAAAAAAAAAAAAAAAGGCTTTTTTACAATTATATCTTTTCAACAATTATAAAATAAGTAAATCATATTAAAAGGAATTAAAATTTTGACAAATTCAACTTTTATATACTCAGTTTCATGTACATAAAATTTTTGAATTTCTTCAAGAATATGTGGATTTAAACGTTTCTAGAAATATTTATGGGTTAACTTGATAGTTGGAGTTTGTTTCATATCCGAAAGGATATAATAGCAATGATATAAAAGACTAATTCATACTCTTTTCGACTCTAGTTATTTGTTTTTTAGTTTTATACCATTTTAATTCATTTTGCACCTTTAATGATCTTTTGCATTAGACCAAAAGCTTTTTAAGGTTCCTTCTTTTCAGAAAAAGCTTTCATTTGGAATACTCTAAGCGTGTACATAAGATTGATTAAAGCATAAACAAATCATACTATTACAACGTCAACGAGTAGTATTACTATTTCTTTTTCAACTATGATGTCAACTTAGGTGATTTATTGATAACATGAAAGTTAAGAAGTCTTTAACCATTATCAAATAGTGTAGTCGTAAAGTTTTTGGTTTCTTCACAAAAAGTCAAAAGTCTAAACCTAATTAGGCGTACACATTTAGGTGGCCAGGGAAGGTCGAAACGGTCTCGGGATTAACTCGTTGTGGTTGCGTACATCTGAGTCAAAACTCTCCTCGGATAACCTGACAAGAAAAACTTCATTTGTTAATGAAAGTTCAGTCTTTGGTATCTTTAGGTGACTTCTAAGTATTATTACAACAATGAAAGTTCAAGTTTTTGTCAAGTTTTCATTAACAGTCAAGTGCATTAAGTATTATTACAAAGTCATATTGTTTCAATGATGTTCTATGACTTTTGCTAAACTCGGTTAGGAGGTTTTACACACTATTAAAATACTTTTGGTGACTTTAAAATCTAGTTTGCCCACTTCTTTATAAGTTCCAGTGTTGCAAAAAAAAAATCTACAAGGCCGATTACTCGCCGCCTAGGCGCTACAGGGTCCTCAACCTTATCGATTTATGTAACTAGGTCAAACAAATATGTCAACAATGGTCAACGGTGATCAATAGTGGTCAAACTTGCCGGAAACCTATAAATCTTGCCGGAATTATCCAAAACTCAACGCAAAATTATTTTGATCAATTATAGTAATTGTTTATATATATTACAAGTTGTTTTTTTAGAAAAATCTTGCCGAAAATACCTAAAACTTGCCGAAAATGCACAAAACTTGTCGAAAATACCTAAAATTTGCTAGAAATGCCACTCTGATTAATCACCGATTAATCCCGTCTATACCGATTACAAGCTACAAGGTGGTCGACCGCCTCACTACCGATTCACGATTTTTGCAACCTTGATAAGTTCAGCTTATTGGTTTACCCACGTGACCCTTTAGATCTATAATAACTCTAAACCCATATATTTGAAGTCAAAACTATTTCTTTTAAAACATAATTCTTTCACTTATGAGATTTATATGATATTGCATAGTAAAGAAGACGTATTAGGCGGACATAGAAAGAAGGCTGGATTGCATAGTCATGCAAAAGGCAATATAAGGAGTATTTGTGGGAAAAAGTCATGCTCATATAAAAATTGACATAACAAGCAACCTCTTTGAAGGTCTTAGCCATTTACACCTTCTAAAAATAAGTTACCTTTTTGTGCAAACTAATCCAAAGTAACTAGTTACTTGTGCTCTCAGATAAACTCCAAATTGTTTGTTACCTGCATATATAATTATAGTCCAGGAGGGTGGCAGTAGTTTCTTGTGCTATTTAAAGTTGTCAGTGTCAAAGAGAAGGCAATTGGTAATAATAAAGATTGTGACATTTCATACATAAAATTTTAACCTACTGTGTCAAAATATATTCTTAAAAGGCACACACAAAAGCCTCTAAATTGATGATTTTATGATATATAAAAACAAATTTCTGAGTAAAAGATAAAACTTTTCTAATTCTACAAAAGAGTTCATACATTTAATAATAATAATAATAATAATAATAAAAAAAAAAAAAAAAAAAAAAAAAAAAAAAAAAAAAACTCTTGCTAGTTTTGTAGACCAAAATGTGTTATACTAAATCTTCAACATAAAGCCCAATATAAAGAAATAACTAGGCCCAATCTTATATGCCCAGAAAAAACAGTACAAGAAAATAACTACATATCCAATTTCTGATACAAAGAAGGTGTTTGGGATTGCTTGTCTGCTTGTTATCAGCCCAATTTAGCAACATGTTGGCATCTCCTTATTTTTAGAGCACACAAATAGTTTAAGATAAGCAATCAAAAACACCCTCTAAAGCTAGCATTACCAACAAAATTTCCAAGTTCTCTACTTGTTCGACAGAAAAAATGACCTGAATGTGAAAGATTATCGAGCGATGATTGAATTTTATGTCTTGGGAGTAGATTTTCTCCAGCTGGCTGATCTTTTATCACCCAAAAAGAACCTTGGAATGCTTAGCAAACTATTGGCACGAGTCACACCTTCAAGAGCCGACCACTCTTGATCTTCGGGGGTTGTAATGCATTCGCCTAGGCTTCTTTTAGACACTCCAACGTTCTTTTCTGGATGGGTTGCTTCGATGTCAGGCACAATCTCATTAGTATATCTAACAGTACCTGAATACCCGAGAGCAGGTTGGTCAACAAGATCAATATCTGGTTTTTTCACTTCCTTATTGATAGTCTTGTGTAAATTGGGTGCATGCTTTTGGTCAAGGTATAGGCAAACAACAGCACAATCATCGGTTTTGGACGTGGGGTATTTGAGCTTCCATGCTCTTGTAGCACAGTCGACAAGAGCTCTGGCTGCAGTTGCTCGGCTTGGGGCTGCAGCCACAATGTCGATTGCTTCCTTATTAGATAGGACATCCCATACCTGCCCAAATAATAACATTAGCTTCTATGATATTTCAGTTATTTACAGTTTTACACAGCAGAAAAATGAAAATTACCAATCTGCCTCTTTTGAGAGGGACCTATAACAAAGTATACGTTTTTTTGATGTTCATCCACAAATAACCCCTTATGTTTGCAAATCACCCGAAACTGCTAAAAACTTGAATTTTTCCAAAATTTTCACGTAACTTCACAAAATAAGAATTTCATGGATTCTCTAACATTGTGCGACATGTAAGGCTTTTTGCAACTTGTTTCGCAATATATGGGGATATTTTGGGGATAAAAATAGAAAGAAGTATGTGATGTACTAGGCCCAGTCAATAGAGTAAGATTAGTTATTTCCCTGAAGAAAAAGGTACCCCGTCAGTGGCGAGGATCACAAACTCGTCTCGGTCAGTAATACGGTGATAAAAAATATCTGGGACAGAAATTAAACCAAAATCCTTTAGACAAAAATCTCCAAATGCTCTGGCCATTGCTAAACCAGGAGTATCACAGTGGGGCAACCATACGCGTGCCACTTCTGGCTCGTCTTGTAATGCAAACACCCTTCCATTAAATTGCTCGATCCTAGCAGCTTCTCCTGAAATAATTGTGCTTATTTGCATTAAAATAAGCAGATAAGCACTTGAACAGCAATTCCAAACACCCTTTCAACATAGAAATAGAGAAAATGAGTTACTTGGAAGATTCGGTTTTAAGTCAATGGTCAACTGGACCGGGACTAATGAATTGTTATCATCTCTTGTTGCCAGCACCGCTCTCGAGTCACCGACATTTCCAATTACAAGATCCTGGCCCTGAAGAACCATCACTATTGGTGTTTGGTTACACAATATAGTCGTTAACCCTACTCAGATATAAATTATCATTAGAGTAAGAAATTTTGGACGAACGTTCTGCCCAGCGTTACCTGGGTGTCCCAATCCCATCAACTATTTTTTGTGAAAACAGGTTCCAACTTACGAAAGCTTAGATTTTTATTAGTGCGTAATCTTTAACAACTAACGAATGAAAACAAGCTCTAACCTAATGGTTACTTAAGCTAGCTTCTATTTCACCTATATTAGCCACTGAATTATAAATACATACCCGCTTGACCAAAACAGCGTATCTTCAAAGAATAAAAGAACGTTTTTGTAGAAAAAGGCCAATGAACTTATTATCATGTCAATCATATGAACTGAAACTAGTTTTACAAGATTTATGCGGGAAGATACCTGTTTGATCAAAGTAACAGCAGTTGTTCCACTGCAGAAACAATCGATAGACGGATATGTCTTTAGTTCCTTGTCAAGTAACTTAAAAGATTTCAATATAGCCTTTTTAAGTGGCAAATACTTTTCGGGTATTGTCTCTTTCTCGTCAACATCTGACTGCCCACACCAATATTCTTCTATTAGTTCCTCTTCTGGTGTGTTTCCATTAACATGTCCGTTCTCGTTATTGCCCTTCTGATCACCGTTGGGACTATCCACCCATTGAGTTGACAGGAGAACAGGAAGTGAGTCCCGAACTTTCCTAGACACCATGTGTCCACAAGGACCATGCCCATCAAATACTCCACAAAAAACTGCATCACCCTTTGAGTTGAACTTCTGATAAAAAATATCATTCCAATTGAAATCATAAACTAATTCAAATGACATATAATGGCAACGTAGTCTAGAAAATATACCAAAATATGCAACATACTTTTGTATACACCCTAGCTAGGAATTGCTCACTTGAAACTGTTATCTATTTAACAAATAGTATGTATCAAGCTGATCCCTTTATTAACTACTTATACTTGCACTAAAATAAGTACAAAAGCAGTTCCATACAAATAATCAAAACTGCTAGGGGGGTTTTAGGCATTGCTAAGCACATAAGCAGTTCCAATTTCTTCTAAAACTACTAAGGGGTGTTTGGCATTGCTTACCCAACAAAAGATGGCTTATCCCCTTTAAAACAATGCAATAGGCAGACAAACACTTAACTAAGTAAACCCAAACACGCTCTAGTCTGCTTTAGTAATAAGCAGACAACCACTTTAATAAGCAATTCCAAACACCTTCTAAAATCAATGAGCTTTGCGTCACAAGATAATTAAACTCGCAAAATATATTACATCGTACTAATCCATATGTATAATCAAGTTTGGCAAAACTAGCTCAAGTGGTGTTAGAGCTCAAAGCCCAAGCTTATTTTAAAAGCTACTTGCATTAGCTTATTAAACAGGTAACAGAGAAGGATCAGTGTCAAGCTACCCTGGGAAAGTCGCGCCTTTTTGGCTCTCAATTAAGCGGCCTAACCAGTATTCCCGTGGCCCCGTTTCCGGACTTCTCCCTAGCCATCCCAAGATATTTACCTGAGCACTGGTAGACTTTGGGACCACCTTACTACTAGGCCACATTGGAGATAGTTTAGTAGCTTATGATTTGAAAGCTTATTTTCTTTACAAGCTCATCCAAAAGAGCTTTTCTTTTACTGAGGTGAGCCTGTGAGAGCTTATTATTTTTAAGGGGGTGTTTGTTTCGGCTTATATAGCTGGCTTATGGCTTTTTTGTTTTCGGGCTTATGTTTCATAAGCTCATTTTTTGTGGCTTATTTTGAAACTTTTCGGCTTATAATCATTATATAAGTTCATTATGACATAATGAACTTACATAAGCCGAAAAAAGTTTCAAAATAAGCTACAAAAAATAAGCTTATGAAACATAAGCCCAAAACCAAAGAAGCCATAAGCCAGCTATATAAGCCAAAACAAACACCCCCTTAAAAATAATAAGCTTATCATGACATGATAAGCTTATATAAGCCATAAAATCTCAAAATAAGCCACAAAAAATGAGGTTATGAAACATAAGCCCAAAACCAAAGAAGCCATAAGCTAGCTATATAAGCCAAAACAAACACCCCCTAAGTTCAAAGTTTTCTAATCATTGATCCATTCTTAACAAAAAAAATCCATAACCCATAATCAACCCCTTAATTATATATAAAAAGAAGAAAGAAAAAAACAAACCAACCTCCCAAAGGATCATAGCATCTTGATTAGTCCCTTTCTTGCCTTGTTGAGTATACAAACAGGCAATATCTGAACACCCATTACCACAAATCCTACCAGAATTAACATCCTCACCACCAATCACTACATTTCTTGATTTGAAATTAAAATTATTGTTGTTAAAAGGATTATGAGTCTTGGACTTTGTTCTTGTTCTTGTTGTTGAATAACAAAGACCCATTTGGTTTTCTTTAATTTACTTTCAGAAAAATGGTGCCTTTTTGTTTTGTTTTAAGGAAATAAGTGTTTGGTTTATGTAAAACCTTGTTGTTGTTGAACAACTAACTAACTAACTAGACTGACTGTTGTGTTTAAGTGAAAGTACCCTGTTCTTTAGTTTTGAGATTTTCTTCCTTGTTTTTCTACTACTTTAATGTCAGTCAAACACAAAATTTAGGAGTGTTGCTTTCGGCTTTTATAAGCTTTTTTTTTTTTTTTTTTTTTTTTTCTTTTTTTAAATTATATACTCCCTCCGTCTCAAAATTATTGTCATGAGAAAAAATACATAAAGTTTAATAAAAGTATGACACTTTAATTTTCAACCACTAAAATGAAATATTCTTCCACTTGATTCTCTAGTTTTTACTAAATAAGGAAAGTGAACAATTATTTAGAGACATCCTAAAATGAAAATATGGACAATAAATATGAGACGGAGGGAGTAATAAGGTTATAGGAGTTGATACTCCCATCATATTTTTGATGCAAATACCACAATTGTGCATTGCAGTATTGTACAGTACAATACCGTAATGCACAAGTTATGATGCAAACATCAAAAAATGTGATGGGTGTATCAACTCCCTAAGCTTATGTAAGCTGAAAGATTTCAAAATAACCTCAAATCTTACTACGGAGTATCTTATAATGCACAATGGCATACTAAAATTAGAAACTCTTAAAATTTAGAATTACTTATTATAGTAAGATTCAATAGTTTGCACATAATTAAAACACTGGTTAAGATATTTAATGTAGTAAATTAATTAACTGGTCAACAAAAACAATTAATACAGTTATTAAAACACCTTTTACATAAAAAATACAAATTATCAAGCATAATGTACAACCAACTCAAACACAATTATTAAATATCACCAATACAAATAATAAAGCACATTATACAAATATTCAAATCACAACGGGCCAAAAGGGCTCGAGCCTAACGGGCACGGACCAAACGGGCTCGAGCCCGAACGGATACGGTATAAACGAAATTCTTGATATCCATAAATTTAAAATGTCAAAGAACATAATAAACTAAAATTTATGATTCACCGAAAAATTTAATTTCAAAATACCCGCCGCTGCAACGCGCGGATACCCTATTAACTCAAAAACATACTATATAGCTGAAATAAACAATAATATAAGTGAACCATTACATATTTCGACCAATTAAATATCAATTCTACCGATTTAACTCTTTTTCAACTATTTACTGTAAACGGTCGGATAATTACTTTAAGACATTTAAATAAAAATGTAAATGAGAAAATTACACCATTCGTCCCTATGGTTTACCCAAAATAACACCGCAAGTCCCTTGGTTTTCATTTTTGCGTCACGAGTCCTTATAATGAAGTTTATTAACACCATTAGTCCCTATCCTTAACGATCGTTACCTTTCTCCGTTAACTCCCACATGTGCGTTACATGTGTCGTCCATTTCTAACGACCGTTAATTTTTTTTCACGTTTTCGTCTGTTTTCGCACGTTTTCGTTCGTTTTTTGACGTTTTCGTCCGTTTTGGACGTTTTCGTCCGTTTTTTGACGTTTTCGTCCGTTTTTGGAAGTTTTCATCCTTTTTTATGTTTTCATCCGTTTTTCTTAAGTTTTTACGTTTTCATACGGACGAAAACTTGCAAAAAACCGACGAAAACGTGCGAAAATGGACGAAAACGTGCGAAAACGAACGAAAACATGCAATATTTTTTTACGTTTTCATACGGTTTTTTCCGCTTTTTTATGTTTTCATCCGTTTTTCTTAGGTTTTCATACGGTTTTGTCCGCTTTTTTATGTTTTCGTCCGTATTTCTTCGTTAGTAATTTTTTTTAATTTTATTTTTCAAAAACTTTTTTTTTTCAAATTTTTATTTTTCTCAATTTTTTTTAGAAAATATTTTAGAATTTTTTTTTTCAAATGTTTTTTTTTCTAAAATTTTATAGAAAAACAAAATTTGAAAAAAAAAAGTTATAGAAAAAGATTTTCAATTATTATTTTTTTTTCAAATTTTTTTTTTCTAAAATATTTTTTTTCAAAATTTTTAAGAAAAAAAATTTTAGAATTTTTTTTAGCGAAAATATTAAATTTTTTTCAAAAATATTTTTTTTGAAATTTTTTTTTTTCTAAAATTATTTTCGAAAAAAATTGAAAAAAAAAGTTTTTTTAATTTTTTTGGAAACCTTTTTAGCGAAAATATTTTTGTGAATTTTTTTTCAATTTTTTTTTTTTTTTTTGATTTTTTTTTTCTAAATTTTTTTTTTAATTTTTTTTTTCTAATGAACGAAAAGTTGCAAAAACAGACGAAAACATGTAAAAACAGACGAAAACGTCAAAAAAACGGACGAAAACGTCCAAAACGGACGAAAACGTGAAAAAACGTGCGAAAACAGACGAAAACGTGAAAAAAAAATTAACGGTCGTTAGAAATGGACGACACATGTAACGCACATGTGGGAGTTAACGGAGAGAGCTAACGATCGTTAAGGATAGGGACTAATGGTGTTAATAAACTTCATTATAAGGACTCGTGACGCAAAAATAAAAACCAAGGGACTTACGGTGTTATTTTGAGTAAACCATAGGGACGAATGGTGTAATTTTCTCAATGTAAATTATAATTTTGAAACATAAAGAATAATATATTTTTTTATTCTATTTTTAATGGAGTATTGCATTCGACAAGAATTTATTCTTTATTCTTTTTTATTCTATATAGCTGAAATAAACAACATTACAAATTATGTCATGATGAGTGCGAGGATGCTACGAGTGTTTTCTTTCATCACATCATTTTCGCAGCATTATTTAGTATTTTTTTTTATTATTATTTTCCTTTTATTTTTAGCATTTATTATTTTATAGCAATATATTTTTTTCTCTAAATATTTCTGCATTTTAAGTTACTTCTTTTATCCCCAAACAATTGTCAACTTTTCTGTTTTGTATCGTGCAAAATAAACGTTCATTTATGTTTCAGCCAATTAAAAAATATTTTAAGGGCGAATATGATACTTGACACGTTGAAAGTGTAGTTAATGAAAATTCTAAAACTTTGTGCATTTCAAAATGAACATTTATTTTGAGAAAAAAAAAATGATACTTCTTATTAAAGATACTTCCAAAACATACACCCACACGGCCACACATGATAAAACACACGTTATTTTAAAACCTGCGCCAAGAAAGCCCCCCCCCCCCCCCCCCCCCCCCCCACCCCCCACACACACACGCGGGAAAATGATTCCATTTCCTGCATAAAAAAGGAGGGGAGTTTTACGGTTCTTTCTCGTTGAGGTGATAATATGTCTCAACGTTTCATGTGTAATCCATCTAACATACGTGTTAAGTACATCTTATTAACTTCAGGCAATTAGCCAAATCGAGCATTTTTAATGGGTGTTATGCAGTGACGGGATCAGGAGGTGTTTCGGGGCACTCACGGATTTTTTTTGCGTAGTGTTAATTTTGTTAAAAAGATCTCGATTTTTTTAGATGCACCCAGTCTCTAAAACTCGTATTTATAGTATTATTTAATTTATTTTAATTTCACCAGGTCATTTTGTGTCCTGGTTCCGTCCCTAGTGCTATATGTATTTAATACTCATTGAATTTTGTTGGTTGGTAAAGATTATACCTAATCATGTAACGTAATGACCTTTGATAATTGTGTCACATTAGTTTCGTATATTTTAAGATGGTTCAAAGGTAGTAGTAAGCTAATCATGTGTTATTCCTGTTAACTACATTAACAACTATGATGTTTAATTATTGTATTATAGTTAATTAGTCTTGTGTACTTATCAAACATAAAAATACATCCTTTGATTTCACTAAAGGGATAACTTGACTACAATTTTTTTAGTTAATTGGCTATTATCCTTCACAAAAAATACACAAACAATGAATCAGCGACTGCAGAAAAAAAAAATCATGGACTCACAAAAAGAATCAGAGACCACATTTATAGCGCACAAAATTGTAGCCAATTGATTATAAGAAATTGTAGCTAATATACTATCTTCACTAAAAATACCTTTGGTTAGTGCTGATTTGTCATTGAAAAATAACAATATAGGATTTTTTTTTTTCTTTTTTTTTTTAAGACAAATTTACTATTAGATACAAATATACAACATATACAAAACACACTAAAAAAAAAGGCAAAAACAAAATACCAAATCCCTACCTCTAAACTCCCAAAACACCTAGAGCACAGGGTACGGTCAAGCCATGGGCTCGTGCCATCCTACTAGCCGAGAAAATCCCACGGCGCACTGTACCATGGTTAGCGCCGTGGGCTCTTGCGCCGTCACCATGGCTCAGCGCCATGGCTACTTTTTTTTTTTTTTTTCTTTTTTCCTTAAGAGCATTGGGTGCAGTGGTGCCGTGGGCAAAAAGTACTGCCACGTCAGCAAAAAAGCTCCATGGCACCAGAAACGCGACGGCACCACATTCATGGGGTATCCGTTGGCACCCAGAATTTCTGGTGCCGTCGGCCAATTTCTTTTTTATTTATTTTTTTTTCTTTTACTTAAATTAAAATATATAAACTATAAATTAATTAAACTTCATTAATAATAAAAACAAACATTACAAATAAAAAAAAAACACGCATTGCAATAAAAAAATACAAACTAATTAAGATACTTAAACATAAACTACGATTCAATAAAACGAATCATCCGACACGTAGCCCTCCTGACTCGAATAGGAGGCACTTGAATCGTCCTCACTCGATGGCACAGGTGGAAGTCCATTTGCCCATCGCCATTCTGCTCGACGGTTTCGACGATCCTGTTTGGCTTTTGCTCGCTGCTCACGAGCTCTTGTTTCCCTTTCTACCTCTGCTTCAACACGTAACAATTCTTGCATATTTTGTTCTTCAAATTCTTCATCAGTCAACCCTCTCCAAATGGGTTGGTTTTCCACCGGTAGATTGTTCACCGGTTGATCGGGTTGTTGTTGGACAACATGTGGATTAGGCACCGGTTCATTATCCGGTGTGAATACCGGAAAGATGTCTTCCGGTGGAGTGTTCACGGGTGCAGTTGCATTCAGATTCATGCTGGAGCTTGGGAATTGCTGGCCAAAGTCATGGTCACTTGGGAATTGCTGGGAAAAATCACGGTGAGTGGGAAATTGTTGGGAGAAGTCACGGTGAGTTGGAAATTGTTGAGAGAAATCTTTGCGAGACATTGTTTAAGAGAAATGTGTGAAAATTATGTGTGAATTGAGTGAGAATTAACTGTGAACTGAAATGGTATTAAATAAGCTCAAAAATCCCGCTCATTCATTTCAAATTTTGAATTTTAAATGTTTAAAGATAATCCCGCCCATTCATTTCAAATTAAATTTTGAATTTGAATGTCGTAGATATAATGCTATTTACAAAGAGTTGTAGCGTACCAGTCAAGACACCAATCGTCTCACCAATGCAAACCGAATTTATTATGAACGCTATGGGAGAGAGCTATATTACCCACAAGTGTGGTTCACTCTGAGAAACACAAGGGCATGAGACAGATACGATGAGTAATGATCTTTTATGTTAAGTATTCCGCTTCGTTTCTTTCTGTTTTTCGTATCGTGATTAATTGTTTCCTGTATCGTTTGTAACCATGTTAACTTTCTATGGTGTTTATGTAATGTTTACGTTTTTATTAATAAAATTAATGTTTTGTTAAGTTTTTAGTTTATTTATTTATTTACTTATTTTGAAATCTTATAAAAGAACTATGTTAACTTTACAAGTTATTTAACCATGCTCTCATTTTTAAAAAAGGATCACAAATTCAAGCCAAAAATGTAATACACCGTAAAATCCCAGATCATTTATTAATGCTAATTACCAACACTATTCTAAACTAAGCCATTTTTGCGGGCTAATTTGAAATTTTCTACATGAAACACTGTTTGTTTGAACACCCGATTGTTTTGAACATCGTTGGTTTAACACCCGATTATGTTTTGTCACCCAATATCACCCGATTGTCACTCTTGGATATCACCCAACGAGGTTAAACACCGGTAACTCCCACTTGCGACCCGACACCCAAATTAAACAACGAGAAATCATTAATATATATAGTAATGATAATTAATATATACATAGTGTCGTATATATATATATATATATATATATATATATATATATATATATATACGACACTATGTATATATTAATTATCATTACTATATATATATATATATATATATATATATATATATATATATATATAGGGGAGGGTTATTGTGAGATCATGGTTAAAATTTTAAAAGTAAGACCCAATCTAAACCATTGATATGTAGATGATGATGTCATTTGCTCTAAATTAATTGAAGGGCATTTTTGTAATAAACATGAAACTTAATGCCATTTATTATTAAAGAAAACCATTTTCTTTAACAATCAATACAAACGGAACTATCATGATGATACATAAATTTTTTAATATTAAAATTGAATTCATCCATTTATTAATATATTGCACCATCTTCACTTACGGGGCTAGTTTACTGATTTCTTAACGAATATTGCACCGATTTATCATAACGGATACATAACATAAAAGATAATACACTATCTCCTTAAGAAAACACCACAACATTCATCTGATAGAACCAATCCATTGTTGCGTCACTAACAAGATGTATCAACGATTCACTATGAGCAAAAGTATTCATAAATAACAAACCCACATTTATCAACAATTCACTACAAACTCATCTAACCATATGTACCCGGTGTACCGGCGATATACTAACCAGATGTATCGATATACTAACCAGTGTACCGGCGGCACATACCATGATGTATCCGGTTTACCGGCGATACACTAACTAGATGTTTCCGGTGTACCGGAGACACATACCATCTAAAACAAAACAAAACAATAACCGACTATATCGTGAAACAAAACGGCATCAGTAAATCCCATCTGAGACAAAACAATAGCGGCCAGCAAACCCATCTGACGCAAAACGGCACCAGATTCCGGTACACCAGATAAATCATGGTTCACCGGAAAAAATGATTCATCGTGCTAGACCGAATATATTCACTGAATTATATAAACGGTTGTGGTCACAGATCCACCATGGTGGCAGCGGCAAGGTTGTTCTTTTTGTTGTTGGGTAGCGCCAAGGTTATTCAAACCATGGCCATAGATCCACCGTGGTCACAGATCCCCCGTGGTTTGACATGGTAGCGGCGGGATTTGATAATGAAAAAGAAAAAAATAAGTTGTGTATGTTATAGATGGGAGGCTAGTTATTATATCTTCTGGCGGGTTTGGTTGTGTAGCGGCGATACTAGGTCGCCGGAAAATGATATAGGAAATGAGAGGATGAGGAAACAACAGGAGGGGTTGTTATTGTGATAAAGATGATACGACATTTAGGGGTAGGGTAAAAATAAAATGTGCAAAATACCCACAATACCCTCTAGCTTATACAAATTAATTTTTATTAATTTTCTTTTTCCTTTTTTGTGTTTTAAATTTAGTGACACTTGGCCTACTCCTATTGGTTCTTGAATGTATCTTACTTTTACAATTTTAACTTTGATCTTATTGGATCTCAAATCTATATATATATATATATATATATATATATATATATATATATATATATATATATATATATATATATATATATATATATATATATATATATATATATATATATATATATATATATATATATATATACACCATTTAAATATTTAAGGTTTTCACAAACCGACACCGACACCGAGATATATTTCACAAATTTTACGATCACCGACACCCCTCTATTTTTGGGCCGAGTACACCCCAAGCCCACACGGTTCCTTTACTCTTATTTCACTTGGGCCGAAACACTCATAAGCCCACAAGTTTTCTTTTCTTTTTCTTCGTTTGGGCCGAGTTACCACAAGCCCACACGGCTTATTGTGTTTTCTTTTCTTTTGCGTATCCCACCACACGAACAAAAACCAACTCCTTGTCTTTAAAATATTTACACATGCCTTGGAAACTCATGGTTTCCTAATCACTCGACAAGAATCAAGCAACCTCCCTTTGACTTTGAACCATGCGACAAGGAGCCACACATGAGCCGTCCGACCTTTGGATAATCACGTTACACATTGTGAACCCTTTAACCATTAGAACATATGTTTCATTATCCCAAACACAAACATTAAACAAAGATTTATGGTACAACACATGTCTAAAACCTTCTAAAACCTAGCATTGTAGCCTCTCAAGACTTCTACACTCGATTAGACAACACGAAGGAGACCAAGACAATCTTGTCGAGTTAAGACATGACCATTCGACTTGTGTCTTGGCACAAGGAGACCAATTGAACCACCCTTGACACACTATATAAACCATATTAAATGAACTCTTTTTCACACTTGCAAGAACTCACAAAAATTCAAGTCCTAAACACTCCATACTCTCTCTTGGTCACGGTCGAGACATCAAGGAACACACCCGCAAGATCTTTGTGTTTTGGAAACGATTTGGGTAACTTTCAAAGGGAGGGGATCGTTTGAGGTGAAAGAACACCACGTCTACTAAGCTCTTGAAGCCCACATTGCTCGACTTTTCCCACCACCCTAGTTGGTGTTGTAAGTTGGTCACTTCTCTTTTCATTCTTTACATTGCTCGTATCATATGTATCACATACACACGATACACACATCATTTTTGCTTCATTGCTACATTTATAATATATACTTATACATATCTCGACACCCTTGAGGAAAGGGCTCGTCATTTGTTATTTACACGTGCAACTCATATATTTTCTTCGACCCTCCCAATATTCGACTCAAGCTTAACCGAGACCACCAAACATGCAAGACATATACGGTTCTACACCACGAAAACTAGACCCAAATTAAACCTTAGTCGAACCATATTTTTTTCCTTAACAACAAACTAAACACCCACTTTGGGCCTTTACCGGGCTAACGAGCCCAAGAACATTTCATAATAAGTTTTTGGTTTGAAAACTTGAAGAAAAGTCGAAATGAATAAGACTTTAGAAAACCGAATTTGAACAAGTTTTGAGGTTATAAAAGTCACTTTTTATTGTGTCAAAAGTTTGGTTTCGAAAATTTCATCGAGGACTACGTTTGCAAAAAGTTTCACGTTAAGGGACTAAAACCGTCAGAAACATAAACTTTCGAACCAAATTTTAAATACCGGAACTCTTTTGAAATAAAGGGTAAAAACCGTCATATGGCCTAAGTTTAAGGATTAAAGTGAAAAAAAAAGTATGAAAAGGACTAAAATGTAATTATTTTTTACCACAGGGGTAAAAAGTATAAATTTTGTAAAAGCCAAGGGTTGAATTGTGACAAAAATATATTCTTATAATTTATTTATTTCATACACTTTTATAATTACATATATATATATATATATATATATATATATATATATATATATATATATATATATATATATATTTCTTTAACTTTAATATATATATAACTTTATTAAAAATATTTAATCATAAATATTTTTAAATAACATTATTTCTTACGACGAGTTAATATTTATCAAACACCGGTTCGTAACAACGATACAAATAACTACGTAAAGTTATTTGAAATGTATTTAAGACACCCGAAACGAATATCACCGTACACGAGACATATCTCATGTCATTTACAACACGAATCTAAAACACCGATTACAATATATTTATAGGTCGCAAGTCGGAGGAATTTCATTGCTAGTCATAGCAATACACCATCACTTTTGAGCACCTTGTGATTACGCACCTTTCAGGTGAGTTCATGGTCCCACATTTTTAATTGTTTTTAAACCCCGTGGGGAGATACATGCTATAAATCGAACACAAGTATTTTT
>JARVZY010006837.1:0-25247 GCA_030686995.1 Artemisia argyi | reverse complement strand
AATATTTCTATTCCTAACAGTTTCCGTATGCATGCTTTATTTTTATTGTTGTTAGATTATGTTTCAAATTAAATTGTGAAAATACTTTATTTTGTCGTTTGACTTCGTCTTAACTTCATACAAAGGTATTTCACAAAAGATAAGTGTAAGGGGAAACCCCAAATATGTTTTTAAGAAACAAAATTGATCATGATTGTCCACAATATTAAATGGACATGTGTATTAGTATTTGTTAGAGTCAAATGCTTGTATCGAGTCATAATGATGTTTTACAGGATTTTCCAGGAAGTAGCACATAAGTTTTTCCAGAAATTTTCGGGAAACTTAACGTAAAGATTTCTGCAGGTCACTTCTGACAGCGTCAGGAGTTAACTCCTGACGGCGTCATGTGTAAAATTCTGGAAATTTTGCTAGTTTTGTTTTTCTAACGGAGTCTTAAAGTTTTCGTTAATTCTTTAGTTTTATAAACTCCAGGAAATCTGCAAACATTCATTCCACAAGCATTATATCTTAATTTGTCTTCTAGGATTTGTTAACATATATAGATTGCCGTCGATTTTACGCGAGGTTGCCTTGTTTGTTTTCTCAGGATTAACAGGTTATGTATGACAAGAAGATGATTTATTTTTCTGGAAGGGAAGCTTTGATTGTTCATTTTCTTGGAGGAAGATCTAACCTTGTTACCACACTATCCACACCGAACAAATCAGGGGAGTATTTGATTTCATTCTTTTACCTGTTTCACTTTTACATACTTTAATTGAACATTGGGGACAATGTTCATCCTAAGTGTAAGGGGAGGGTAAAATGATACCTTATAGGATACACTTGCACTTGAGTTTGTTTGTTTGATGGTAGGTGTGTAATAAAACTAAGAGAAATACTTGTTAGTGTAATTTTAGCGCCAAATTAAAAAAATTTTTGCAACATTTAGGAGTGAAACTTTAGCCTTAGCAAGCGTCTCATGGATAGGAGTTGTATGACTAGCACAAAACCGTACTATTCAGAAAAATTTTCCACCCAAATATGTGAGGTTCGCCTTTAGATTTGATAGGAAAAGCATTCATTATTAGTGCTTATGAGTGTACCGGTAGCATTTAGATTTTAGAACTTGCGTTAGTGATGCATCTCGAGACCGCTAGTGAGACTACATTCGTGTATTAGGATTTACTACATGATAAGAGGCATTAGGATCACCCTTGTGTTAAACCCGTATCATAATTGCTTGACCATTTAAGTCATATTACTTGGCTAGTAAAGTCAATTAATTTTTCCCACACCATAGCGTTGTACTCATTTTTAGTACACAAAACCCCTAGTACACCCCTCCGAGCCTATCTTTTCGTTTCTAACTTTAAGCATCTTACTTAAAGGAAGAATTTGTTACAACCCACTTAAATGTACATCCAAATCGCCTTAGCCTTCCGTGTATGCACTCATATTTAGTGCATTATTGTTATTTGTTTAAACCCTTAGTAAATTATCTAATTGATTACATGGTTGCTAAGTCGAGTCATATCCTTGTACATATTTTTTGGGACGATTGGGATTCATGGGTAAAGTACTTGTGTTTTGGAGTTATGGGGAAGAACATCATATATTACCCCCATATGTGCGTTAATCTTAAAAGTACTCCAAGTGTTTTGATTATCTTGATTCGAGTCATTAGATTAGTTTATCGTAAAGTATGTAAAAATTCAAGTGTAAGGGGAATATTCATTCCCTATGATGTATTATTTTGTATGGTAGGGTAAGAGTGTATGTTAAAAAAAAAAAAAAAAACGGACTACCATCCCGTTTCATTCTATGTTTATCTTATGTTTTTGTTATTTTTGATTCATTAGCTTAAGTCGAGTCTAGTCTTGGCTTAGCAACGCCATATTGTACATGTAATTAACCAATATGATTAACTCGCCACCAGTAAAGAGTGCCTTTATCCAACAAAACCGTGTATTCCATATCCCTACACCTAACATTATAACCCTTTAAAAGACCTCTTTGATAGTTTATCCTAGGTGCTTACGCCATGTGGTGGAGGTTTGATCCTTTCCCAAGCCTATGGTAATCTATTTTGCTATGACAGGTAGTTAGAGATGTTTTCCATTTCCATATTGTGATATATACTTTATTACACCCGAGAGATGTGAGTATCTAAACACTATTTGTGAGGTGCTAGTGTATGACCTCCGAGCTTGTCTTTGGTCTTTAGTGGAACGCTTATTTGTTGTAATTACTTTTATATTAGTGTTAAATGACCCCTAACTTGTATTTTGATTAGAATAAAAACGCATTTGCTTGAGGACAAGCAAATCTCCAGTGTAAGGGTATATGATGAGGCGAAAAATGAACCATTTTTAGAGGGTCATTTAAGCCCGAATTCGAATTTATTTGATCAAATATTGCCCTAAATCGTTCATTTTGTCATTTTAGGTACTTTTGGAGTGAATTCTGAAAAAGGAAGCATTTTGGACGTTTTTGGAGCATAAAAGTTAAGAAAACGGCAAAGTCTTAATTTTCCTTGCTGGGAACAGTTCTTGACGGCGTCACATGCTCCTTAATGATGGCGTCAAGAGTAATACCAGAGGTGGAAGTGGATAAAGTCTGTGACGATCCTGAAGTGATTTACACTATGGACATGACGGCGTCACCATAGGCCGTCATGGTCCAAATACAAGTGACGGTCCAGAGTAAAAGTGCACATGACGGCGTCATAACTGGATCTAGGCAATCCGATTTCATTATCGGAGGCGAGTTGACGGCGTCAGAAATTCCTTCTTGACGCCGTCACCTTGTAAAATCTATATATAGTTTTGCAATTTTCATTCATTAGAGGGGAACAATTAGGGTGTAACTTTGGAGAGAAACCCTAGTCTGAATATTACAGCTTTTTCAAGGGTTTTTACCCTTTGAAACCTTTCATGTTCAATTGAGATAAGTACTCTTTTAAATCATTCAATATGTCTATGTGTTGTTTGAATATATCTTACGCTTGTCTTGAATTTAACATGCTAGGCTATATCTATTTTGTGTTTGCTTAGATGTAGTGAAACCTAGATGTTAATTATGAGTTGATTGTTTGTTTATAGTTGTTACGGATGATTGTATTCGATGTTAGGCTTAAGAAAACTGGCAGACTTCCATTGGTGACATGCTTGAACGTCTTAAGAAACATGATCAGAGGTGTACTATGATTTTTGGTTGTATTTAATGCGTAGGAGAATTCTAATGATCCCATGTTAGGAGCTTCTAACGGCTCGACAAAGGAGTGAAGTAGGATCCTATAGAGTTAGGGAATATTGTACACGGCCCTACGACTGGTATTAAGGAATACGACCCGTCATCCATGCAATTATAACAAACTATCAACCTGTAAAAGATATCTAGGGAGTAATGAAACCTAAGTAAACACAACTCTCCCTATTATTGTTCACACCACTAGTTAATTAGATTTATTTTCATTTCTGTTATTTTATTTTGATTGCATCTTAGTTATTGGGTTAGTTGATTAGCAACTAATTCCGCCCACTCCTCCAAAAACCGATATTTTACTTGCTTTTATAAAATATAAAAAATACAAAAAGAATCATCCCTAACCTCTAGACCTAGTTTTTAGGCTTTCTAATCCTAGCGACACTATTCCTGAGTTGAACGATCAATCCCCCGGTACTTGTCACTATACTATACTACAACGATCAGGTACACTGCCTGGTGGGGTTTGTAAGCTTCTCGAGATCCCTCGAGAGGTAAAGCCTGGTGCGATTCCCACGTATCAGTAGTATATCTATTGTGATAACAAATAGTTATTTGTTTGACATATGATATTGAAAACAAATGAACTATTCGTACACTAACAAAAATTATGAAAATATTTTGATGCAGACTTGAATGAGACATGTGAAAAAAACAGCATCATCAAACAAAAGAATCAACAACAAGTGCAATTGTCGTTGAAGAAAGTACAACATCTCCACAAACTAATTGCAGAAGCTCAAACACCAGTCATATCACAAGTTCTTCCATCACCACAATTGATTCAACAAATAGAAGAAAGCTGACACATATGTGATATCACCAGTGATATCACATGTGATATCACTTGATATCACAGGTGGTATCACCTGTGATATCACATGTGATATGTGATCACATGTGATATCAAAGGTTCCCCCGAAAGCATCTGGGAATAAAATGAAGGTGCTGGTTGATGAACCAATGGAGAGGACGGATTTTGAAGAACAAAAGTAAATAGAATAAGTTGATGAAAACAGTTGCGTTGTTATTTTTTAATCTATACGGTTATAAATAAATGTGTATAGTTGACAAGTTGGAAGTCAATAGTAGGTATTTAGTTTGACTGAATCATGTTATTTGTCACAAGAGATTCAAACTCATAGCAATGGGCCATAGCGAGCAATTGTTTAATCCATCTTGATTTGTGAATATTTGTTTGATAAAGTTTTGAGTGGTATTTAGTTTAATATGGTAATGTGAAAAGTGAAAAGTGTCATACCTGTAGTATCACCAATGATATTTGAAGTTGAACTGTATATGTGTATTATCACTAGTGATATTTGTATTATCACTTGTGATATTTTGTATATTTTATAGGTTTTTTTGTTTACCTGTTAAGCTTTATTTTACCAGTGCTATTGAGTAAACCTAACAATTCAGAAGGAAAAAAAAAGTATCACAAATGATATACAAGTCCAGGATAAAATAAGCAATGCTATTAAATAAACCTAACAATTCAGTAAAAAAAATCAATCAATCAACAAACTAATACTTCAATTGCAGCGACTGAGAAGCCACCTCTACTTTCAACTACGCCGCCGCCCCATTGACATTTGAAACTTTTCCCTTGTTTGGACAAGTATGTCTATTATGATCAATTAAACTACAAATATTACAACCCTTTTTTTGGTTCATACTTTTCTCAATAGCTTTCTCACGTCTACCCTTATATACGACCATTCTTATGTCCTTTAGGAGGATTCTTTATACCCATAAAATCTTGAACAATATCACAAACTTTTCGGGGTGGAAGACTTGGCAAATCAGTCTCAACTTTTGACTTTAGCTCTCTCAGGTTGTATACAAAAGAAGTCCAGTATCATAGATAGCTTATCAGTAATTTCAACAATAAGAAACAGATTATCAAACATATCACTGGTGATACTACGCATATATCAAACATATCACTGGTGATACTACATATATATCAAGCATATTACTGGTGATACTACACATATATCAAACATATCACTGGTGATACTACACATATATCAAGCATATCACTAGTGATACTACACATATATCAAACATATCACTAGTGATACTACACATATACCATCAGCAAAAACATTTATTGTGTTTGTCTATTACAGTGAAAGGCACAAAAACCATCTTGTACATAAAAAGTACGTAATTAATACCTTGGTATAAAATCCAATAATGATCTTCATTATATACTCAACATTAAACTCAGAAACAACACGAAAAATGCCAAGAACTCCATAAGTTTTTTTTGTAGCCGTGCAAGCATTTAAATAGAGCACCACAGAAAGGACTTCAAAACACTGTAAGCTACACCTTAATTAATAAATAATAAGTAATATTACACTATAATTAATAACTTATCAGTAACTTATACTCACAGCTTATCCCCATAAACTTATATTTTCATCCTCATCAAAATGTCAAAAATATTATTATAAGAAAATTAAACATCTTAACATAAACAACTTATTAATAAACAGACTAACAATTATCACTGGTGATACTAAACGTATATCACTAGTGATACTAAACCAGCTTATAATCATCAACTTCAAATATCACTGGTGATACTAAACGTATATTACAGAGCAGATTCAAAACCACAATTAGACACAAAAATAGCATTCAAATGTAGTTAAAAACATATATTCAACTAACAACTTAATTAATAAGCAAAATTACAAAAGCAGATAACAAAATTATCAAATATTTTTCACTCACACATTTCATCAAACACTTGGTATGCAACTTGATTACAAGGAATGTTAAATAACTTGATCCACATAATTAACAAACGATTCAACAGCACTATCAACAACAACAATATCCATCAAATCAGCTTCTGAAAACAAACGGTTCATTCAAATCAAAAGAAGACATAAAAAAGGATGATAATGATCGGGAGGTGATTATGAGATGATGATCGGAATAGTGACTGGAATGGTGATGGTGATGATGATCGGAACGATGGTGTAGCGGTGGTAACTGATTATGGAGGAAAAAGGTAACAAATTATGGAGGGAAGTCGGTTCAGAGAAAACACACAGTTTGTGTGTGAAAAAAAAAAGCGAATGGGAAAAAATAAATAAAATAAAACTTTATATAGGTGGGGTAAATTATGTTTAAGTGATTCAATCTTAGATTAATCTAGGCCATTAGATAAAAAATGATTGAGGGTGGGGATTTTTCCATTGGTATGCACAAAAAAAGGGTATGCATTTAAATTTTCCTCTTATAAATTAATATCGGACCAATATATTTTATTAATTTAGCGAAACATTATAATATAAATAAATTATTAATTTATTAATTTAAATAAGTTTTACGTATGGTTTTTAAATTTTCAAGTCTAATATATACTACTACCTTCGTTCCTAAATAAATGTCCAGTTTAACTTTTTAGAGTTAAACTGTTTCAACTTTTACCTTGACTATTTTTGTGGGTGTTATATAATATTTGATGCAAAATATATGAATGAATTGTCTTTTAAGTGTATTTTTCAATTGTCTAATTTTTTTTATACTGTATTATATAACATAGAAAAAATATTTAAGGTAAAAGTTGAACCAGTTTGACTCTGAAAAGTCAAACTGGACATTTATTTAGGGATGGAGGGAGTAATTACAATGTATATTAGTTAAAGATAAAAAATAAATTAAAAAAAAAAAGTTACAATTAACATTGGGGTTTCAAAAAAAAATTATTATCTTATACTAGTAATTATTAATTATCTTAGGAAAACAAGTTCCAAGTTCCAATTAACATGTATATTAGTAATTGTTAATTTATAGTTTCATTAAGACCAATATATATACACTGGGGTTTCAAAAAAATTATTATTTTATTATTTTATCGATTGATATCCAAATTTATACTGGTCTCAAGTTGGGATTGGACAAATTATTAATTTTATCAAATTTATTAATTTATCTAGTATTAATTTATAGATGTTTTACTGTACATGCTTTCTATTTCATTATATTTTGTATATTACATAGTTGTATAATGTCTACAGTATATTTTATCTGCTGTATAACTAAGTGTACAGATCAAAATGAAAAGTATGTAAACAATCTTCCTTAAAGAAAAACATTGCATGCTTGATAACTTTATTTCATATCAGAAACATTTCTTCATATTTTATGTTAAAATAATTATGCTAAAGAAGTTGCACTCTTATTTCAATTCAAGTTAACCAATGTATATTTTTTATTAGGACTATAAGTGTGTCAGCGCGTTGTGGTGACAGGTATTATATGATTAAAAATTTTGGCGAACAATATTTTTCGATCACGCTTTTTCGTGAAAATAATTTGATGCATGCGTGGAATTTTAAGAAACAAATTTATCGCACACTATTTTGATATTAAAATGTCAAGTATATGTGCATTACGATATAAGTGTGATACAAAATGGTAGTCAATAGTATTACGATGTTGTGATGATTGATGGTGAAATGTACTTTCTAATCAATAGATGTTGTGTAATATTCATCACAATATTATATAACGTGTAAACTTAGAGAATTTTTGTACTTTATATGATTGAGTCGAGTTATATTACAAACCAAACATTCCTCACATACAAAGGGACTCATCTCCACCATCCATCTAAAAAGGAAATCAATGGTTGAGATTAAAAGGATTTTATTATTTCACCCATTTTTTATAATTTAAATATCTCTTAAACCGTTAATCGTTAAGCGAAAATAATTACACCATCGCGACGGGCATTTAATTATCTTTCTATAGACGGGCACTTTGATATACTTTCGAAAAAAAAAAAAAAATCGTTTTTTTCACGTTTTTTTTTTCGTGGCCGAAAAAAAATCATATATGATATTGCATATCATATATGATATGCAATATCATATATGATATTACATATAATATCATATATGATATTACATATCATATATGATATGTAATATCATATATGATATTATATGTAATATCATATATGATTTTTTCGGCCACGAAAAAAAACGTGAAAAAAACGAAAATTTTCTTTTTTTGTCAAAAATATATCAATTAGCCTATCTATAGAAAGATAATTAAATGCTCGTCGTAACGGTATATTTTTTT
Organism: Artemisia argyi; assembly: GCA_030686995.1. Lineage (NCBI taxonomy): Eukaryota > Viridiplantae > Streptophyta > Magnoliopsida > Asterales > Asteraceae > Artemisia > Artemisia argyi. Next base: position 16,886 of record JARVZY010006837.1, on the reverse strand, counting down.
TCGCTTAACGATTAACGGTTTGAAAGATATTAATATTTGAAAAAAAAAAGATGAAAATGGGTTTTTTAAATTGTTGGGATTAATCTCATCCATTAGATCAAATAAAGATGGAGGGTGGAGATTAGTCCCTTGGTATGTAAAAAAAGTTTGGTCCTCAAATGATCTTTACTCTATATGATTACACGTTTTCATATTTTATAAGTCATCAAAATTTTCGTACTTTACAAGATGAGAGGATGGATGAATTTATGTGGGAAACAAAAGATAACAAGAAAGTGAAGTTCACAATTGCAAATGCATGCAAAGACTGGAAGGAAGAAGGAAGAAAAAGTTCGGTGTAGAAGCATCGTTTGGTTTTCACAGTGTACTCCCAAACACTCCTTTATTCTATGGTTAGCTATACAAGGAAGACTAGGTACACAAGACAGATTATTGAAATGGTATCCTGAAAGAAATATGTCATGTCCTCTATGTGATGGAAGTCCTGATCAAACACTTGTTCTTTGAATGCAATTTTGCTGAGGATATATGGACATAATTAAGAAAGAATAGCCAAATTCAAGTTTTGTCTTATGATTGGGAAGAAATTGTGCTTACAATGATCAGACTTCCATGTTCCAATGCTATAAACAGTGTGGTAAGAAGAATTGTTTTGGCTGCAACTGTATATTTCATTTGGAATGAAAGGAACAAAAGACTTTTCACTGGTGAGAAAAGAAGTACAGCTGATGTTCTGAAAATAATAACTGATAATGTGAGATTGAAGTTGGCTAGTCTCAAGGTTAAAAGCTCTCCACAAGTGTCAAATGTTAGCAAAGAATGGCAAGTTTTGATGAACATGAGAAGAAAAGATATATGGGTTGATGAGTTGAAATGATATAAATGTCAGTTTGATTGCATTAAATGGGTGTTTGGCAGTGAAGATTATAACAACTGTAAAAAGATTTTAAGGTTCTATCTGATACTATTACCACAGAATTGATCAATGCTTTATTATGATTAATGAATCTCAAGTCATAACAAAGGATATGCACCTTGTATCTTGGAGTCTATTGTTGAGGCAACATGATCAAGATCCCTTTATGTTTTAATGATGACAAATAAACTATCGAAACACATAAAATAACAAACGTTAGCTCAAAATCGCCGGAGCCAATGTCTACTCCTGGCGCGCTGCCCGCACGGGTGACGCGCCAGGAGTCTGTATGGTTCCGGACGAATTTTGAATATCGGCTTTCCTCTTACCCTACAAATGTGGATCTTTCAATACAGGTATGAATATGTTATGTGCTTAATTGAGAACACTCGAAACGAGTTTTGAGACTTGAGAAATCCTACTTTTAAAACACTCATTTACAGGAAAACGCCAACTCATGTTTTCTAACTATCGCCTCTAGCCAAGGCTTTTCTAAACTTAGGGAGCTTGTATATTGATGAGGCGAAAAATGATCGTTTTTAGGGGGTCATTTAAGCCGGAATTGGAATTTAATTGATCAAATATTGCCCTAAATCGTTTCTTTTGTGATTTTAGGTACTTTGGGAATGAATTCTGGAAAAGGAAGCATTTTGGACATTTTTGGAGCATAAAATTGAAGAAAACGGAAAAGTCTTAATTTTCCTTGCTGAGAATAGTACCTGACGGCGTCAAGAAGGATTTGATGACGGCGTCAGGAGCAAAATGGATGACGGCCCAGAGAAAACGTGACGGCGTCAGAACAAGGGCGTCAAGAGTAAAAGTGGTGACGGCCCAGAGCAGAAATACACATGACGACGTCAGATCTGGATCTAGGCAATCCGAAAAGATTTTTGGCGGCGAGATGACGGCGTCAGAACTTTCCTCTTGACGCCGTCACCTCATGAAATCTATATATACTTTTCTAATTTTCATTCATTAAGGGAGGAACTTGTGTGGAGAATTTTAGGGCCGAACTTAATAAACCCTAGCTCGTTTGTAACAGTATTTTCAAGGGTTTTTACCCCTTGAAACCCTTCATGTTCAATTGAGATAAGTATCCTTTCAATTCATTCAATATGTCTATGTGTAGTTTGAATATATCTTACGCTTGTCTTAATTTTAACATGCTAGGCTAGATCTTTTATGTGTTTGCTTAGATGTAATGAAACCTAGATGTTGATTATAGGTTGATTGCTTGTTTATAGTTGTAATGGATGAATGATTCCAATGTTAGGCTTAAGAAAACTGGCAGATCTCCATTGTGTAACTTGCTTGAACGTCTTAAGAAACATGAACCGATGTGTACTAGGTTTTTATGGTTGTATTTAATGCATGAGCGAATTCTAGTGATCCCATGTTAGGAGCTTCTTGCAGGCTCGACATAGGAGTGAAGTAGGAACTTATAGAATTGGGGAAGTAAGTACGCCACCCCATGATTAGTATTAAGGAATATAACCCGTCATCCACGCAACTGTAACAAGTAATTAACCTGTAAAAGATATCTAGGGAGTAGTGAAATCTAAGTAAACACAATTCTCCCATTTATTGTTCACACCATATAAGTAATTAGCTTTATTTCATTTTTGTTATTTTATTTTGATTGCATCTTAGTTATTGGGTTAGTTGACTAGCAACTAATTCCGCCCACTCCTCTAAAAACCGAGATTTTACTTGCTTTCATATAAATATAAAAAGAATCATCCCTCACCTCTAGACCTAGTTTTTAGGCTTTCTAATCCTAGCGACACTATTCCTGAGTTGAACGATCAATCCCCCGGTACTTGTCACTATACTATACTACAACGATCAGGTACACTGCCTGGTGGGAGTTGTAAGCTTCTTGAGATCCCTCTGAGAGGTAAAGCCTGGTGCAATTCCCACGCATCAAGTTTTTGGAGCCGCAGCCCGGGGAAATAGTTATTGTCTAGGTTAGGATTTTCTTTTTATTAGGTTTACTTGCTAGATTCCTTTCTAGTAAGATTTTATTTTTATTTTTAGGTTTTCTTTAGTCTATCTTATTTCTTCGTGTTTTTGTTCGTAACTCTTTACCATCCGACATCATGGAAAGTGGTAACATCTTTGAACCTATCAACCCACCACAACAAGACCACCCACAAAACCCACCACTAGCAAACCAACCTCTTAGGCCCCGAACCCTAGGAGAGTACTCCCGACCTAGCCACCAAGGCTATCGAAACACCATTGAGCTCAACCAAGGAGTCAATGTGTCTCCCTTGCAATCCGACACCATCCGGTTGGTGCAAAGCGGATGTGCATTCCATGGACTTCGTTCCGAAGATCCAAATCAACATCTCAAGGACTTCCTTAAAATCGTAGATTCCATAGACCTTGATGTTACAACTAGAGAGTCGACCCGGTTACGCCTATTCCAATTCTCTCTACGTGATCAAGCTAGTCAATGGCTTGAACGTTTACCCGTGGGATCCATCACCTCATGGTATAATCTCAGCACTCGTTTTCTTACTCAATTTATCCCACCGGGGATAACTACCAAGCTTAGAAATGATATCTTGATGTTCCAACAACGTCATGATGAAACCTTTTGTAAAGCATGGACTCGATACAAAGACCTACTCCGAAAAGTCCCTCATCATGGAATTGAACCATGGTTCCAGATTCAAATCTTTTACGATAAAGTTAATTATCAAACGAGAAGGGCTATAGATTACGCAGCCAATGGCAGGCTAAACAGACTTAGCATTGATGAATGCTGGAAAGTTCTTGAGGGGTTAGCACAATACGAAAAAGAAGGATGGGAGGATCCGATGTTTTCAAGTAATGGAAGTCTTGATTACGAAAATGCAACCGAAGAACAATTATTGGGAAATATCGAGAAGCAGGTAAAGGAATTGATGAGAGCTGAAATGCCTGCAGCTGAAACCGCAAGGAGTCCTAATGTACGTATGAGTGCGATTAACAAATATAATTTTCCTGAACGTTCACGACAAGAGGAGTTCGAAGGGATAATGGTAACCTTCATGAATAATCAGGAAAAACAAATTTGGCACCTAGAAGCACGCATGAAAAGCACTCGTAATGCTTTTATGGACTTAGCAAACAAATTCATATCAAGAATTAAGGAGAAGATTAAGGAAAAATTCACACCAAGAAAAATTGAAAAAATCTTTGAAGTCCCAACCCCTTTGGTGTGTGACCAAGAGGATGATGAGAAATCCTTTTCAAGTGCTTCACCGTCAATCACCCCTACTTCTATGAGCTTCCTCAGGAGGAGAAGAACTCGCAATTTCATAACATTTTTGTCGGATGCTTGCAAACCACGCTCCCCAATATGTACAAGAGACGTTCCTTTGGTTTTAAACCTGGTGTGAAGAGGTTGCACCTTAAAAACACCATAGCTTTGGAAAATTTTATGGAACGATCCCCTCTTTGTACCCACCGTTGACCAATGTGAGGGTCACAACTTAACTGGAACTCTGCCCACCCCTTTTAACAACCACATCTCTCTCCGTGACAGTTACAGATTGTTTGATCCTGGTGGACTTCACTAACGGGATGGCTACTCATAATTTTCACTTGTGATTAGCTATCTACATTAGTGCAGGGACTGAATTTGAAAATGTCACTTAGTGTTCACCATACGGGCATCTGACGGCGTCATATTTTACTCTTGACGCCGTCACCCTCGCTTTCTCAGCAATAATAACCAAAACTCCATCACTTTCAACTCATACCCCACAAATCATACCCAAATTGTTGCTCCACCTCCGAGTCTCCAACATCCAATCCGACATCTTCCATGACAAATCTCCACGTGGTAAGTAGTTTTTCTTCATCCTTTTTCGTTTAATTATCCTTAGGACCTACCAATTTTGAAAACCCCCATCATCCGAAACCCTATCATTGACCCATCTTTGAGAATCATAATGCCCTTCCTTAGATGTTTTGTAATCATGAGGTTACCATTAGGTGATAGTGGTCGACTCGAATCATGCGTTAATTGCGGAAAAATCTTTCATACCATGGATTTTTTGACCCCCCACTCATGTTTTCTGCATAAAGGAGTGTTTGGGTCATGGATTTAGAGTTTGAAAATTGATTTTTCCCTCGTAATTGCATGGAAGAATTTTTGCTGGGTCTGACGGCGTCAGGTTTCCCTTACTGACGGCGTCAGATGTGTCTGACAGCATGAATTCGTAAAACTCTCATTCTAACCATTTTCATTCCACTCTATCTTTTTCCAGGAAAATGAGCAAACGATCACAACAACACCGAGGGAGCTCGTCTAGGTCCCAACGAGTAAACTATGGGGATTTGGTCCACAGTTGGGGTGAGTTTGACAATGACGCCGCTACAACCAAGTACGCGGAACTTGTTTATCACCATATCGATGCTGGAGCTTTGATCGATTAGGAGTTTCTGAGGTCCCAAGGTCTTGAGGGTGAGTTCTTGGGGAGGATCCAAACTGATGGATTCACGGGTCCTCAATGAGAGAGATTGTTCAGGATGAGGGAGACAGTTTACAGTGAGTTGGTTAGGGAGTTCTTTGCGACTTTTTGCTTTGATTTGGCTGAGGCCACGACAGATATGGGGGGCACCACCATTTACTTCAGATTGGGGGAGAGATTCGATCATGTTCGGTTACTGAGTTTGGATGGAGGATTGGTTTGTACACTCGAGAGGAGGCTGTTGAGGGGGGTTTTATGCAGAGGTTGTTGCATGGGGAAACGATGAGGAACAAATTGAGGTGTGCCACTTTTTGGCCGAGTATTCGGAACGGGGTGTACCCCTCGACTACTGGGGCGGCCTCAATCAGGGACCCCATGATCAGGTTGGCCCACAGGTGCATCACCTACAGCTTGTCGGGGCGTCATGGCACCACTCACCGTGTCACTGCTTCAGATCTTTTCTACCTGTACACCATGTTTTCAGCGGATGTTTACTGTAACATCCCATTTTGGGTAGCGAGCTATTTGAAGACTAGTGTGGGGGAGAGGGATATTGACAAAGTGTATGGGGGGATGTTCGTGACCCGGCTGGCTCGATCTTATGGGCTACTTGTTCCTGAGATCATGGGGTACCTGAGCGACTGTGGGACTTGTAGGGTGGTGAGAGCTAAATCCCTCAAGCATATGAGCATTGTGATGGAGCTGGGGGATGGGTCTTATACTTGATACATTGCGGGAGGACCTGAGGGTGCTGAGGATGATGATGATGATGATGATGAGGGAGTGGCCCAGCAGCCACATTTCAGGGATTATGAGGTTGGGTCTGCAAATTATTACCGACACATGGGTTGGGGAGACTGGCAGGCACACCAGGGGGCCTGGATGGGTCAGGTGGACGCATGGCGGACCACCACTGACCAGCGCTTTGATTTGATGTATGATCATACCATCCGCCAGATGCAGCACCTCTCCAGTCGTGATCAGATGGAGCCCCAGCTACAGATCGACCCATTCCCCGGTCGTGATATGGACTACCCTCCCTACGGGTACACTAGGCACCTCCCTCCTAGTTATGACTACCGTTATGGTCCCCCTCCCCAATGATCTGTCTTGATATTTGTGATGTCTGAACAATTTATTCATGGTGGTGTAATTTGAAACAATTTGGATTGTAATAGTTTAGGATATGGCCTTTGTTGGCCCTGGATAATTTTTATTTTTATGTTCACGTTGAATTTCAATATTATGGTTTGCTTATGGTTTCATTTTTCTATTTGTGTGATTTTTATTTTGTTTGATTGTTATTTGTTTCCGTATGCATGCTTTATTTTTATTGTTGGTAGATCATGTTTCAAAAACTAAAATGGTGAAAATACTTTATTTTGTTGTTTGGCTTTGTCTTAACTTCATCCAAAGGTATTTTGCTAAAGATAAGTGTAAGGGGAAACCCCAAATATGTTTTTAAGAAACAAACTCGATCATGATTCTCCACAATATTAAATGAACATGTATATTCGTATTTGTTAGAGTCAAATGCTTGTATCGAGTCATAATGATGTTTTGTAGGATTTTCCAGGAAGTAGGACAAAGTTTTTCCAGAAATTTTCCGGAAACTTAACATAAGAATTTCTGCAGGTCACTTCTGACGGCGTCATGTGTAAAATTCTGGAAATTTTGCTAGTTTTGTTTTTCTAACGGAGTCTTAAAGTTTTTGTTTATTCTTTAGTTTTATAAACTCCAGGGAATCTGCAAACATCATTCCACAAGCATTATACCTTACTTTGTTTTCTAGGATTTATTATCATATATAGATTTCCGCCGATTTTACGCGAGGTTGCCTTGTTTGTTTTCTCAGGTTTAACAGGTTATGTTCGACAAGAAGATGATTTATATTCTGGAAGGGAAGCTTTGATTGTTCATTTTCTTGGAGGAAGATCTAACCTGGTTACCATACTATCCATACCGAGCGAATCAGGGGAGTATTTGATTTCATTGTTTTACCTGTTTTACTTTTACAATCTTTAATTGAACATTGGGGACAATGTTCATCCTAAGTGTAAGGGGAGGGTAAAATGATGATACCTCATAGGATACACTTTCACTTGAGTTTGTTTGTTTGATGGTAGGTGTGTAATAAAACTATGAGAAATACTTGTTAGTGTAATTTTAGCGCCAAATTTAAATTTTTTTACAACATATAGGAGTGAAACTTTAGCCATAGCAAGCGTCTCATGGATAGGAGTTGTATGACTAGCACAAAACCGTATCATTCAGAAATATTTTCCACCCAAATACGTGAGGTTCGTCTTTAGATTTGATAGGAAAAACATTTACTATTAGTGCTTATGAGTGTACCGGTAGCATTTAGATTCTAGAACTTGCGTTAGTGATGCATCCCGAGACCGCTAGTGAGACTACATTCGTGTAGTAGGATTTACTACATGATAAGAGGCATTAGGATCACCCTTGTGTTAAACCCGTATCATAATTACTTGACCATTTAAGTCATATTGCTTGGCTAGTTAAGTCAATTAATTTTTCCCACACCATTAGCGTTGTACTCATTTTTATTATACGAAACCCCTAGTACACCCCTCCGAGCCTATCTTTTCGTTTCTAACTTTATGCATCCTACTTAAAGGAAGAATTTGTTACACCCCACTTAAATGTACACCCAAATCGCCTTAGCCTTCTGCGTATGCACTCATCTTTAGTGCATTATTGTTATTTGTTTAAACCCTTAGTTAATTATCTAATTGATTACATGGTTACTAAGTCGAGTCATATCCTTGTACATATTGTTTTGGGACGATTGTGACTCATGGGTAAAGTACTTATGTTATGGAGTAATGGGGAAGAACATCATATTATTACCCCCATATGTACGTTAATCTTAAAAGTACTCCAAGTGTTTTGATTATCTTGATTCGAGTCATAAGATTAGTTTATTGTAAAGTATGTAAAAATTCAAGTGTAAGGGGAATGTTCATTTCCTATAACATACGGACTACCATCCCGTTTCATTATATGTTCATTTTATGTTTTTGTTATTTTTCATTTATTAGCTTAAGTCGAGTCTAGTCTTGGCTTAGCAACGCCATATTGTACATGTAATTAACCAAGATGATTAACTCGCCACCAGTAAAGATTGCCTATATCCAACAAAACCGTGTATTCCATATCCCTACACCTAACATTACAACCCTTTAAAAGACCTCTTTGATAGTTTATCCTAGGTGTTTACACCATGTGGTGGAGGTTTGATCCTTTCCCAAGCCTATGGTAATCTATTTTGCTATGACAGGTAGTGAGAGATGTTTTCCATTTCCATATTGTGATATATACTTTATTACACCCGAGAGATGTGAGTATCTAAACACTATTTGTGAGGTGTTAGTGTATGACCTCCGTGCTTGTCTTTGGTCTTTAGTGGAATGATTATTTGTTGTAATTACTTTTATATTAGTGTTAAATGACCCCTAACTTGTATTTTGACTAGAATAAAAGCGCATTTGCTTGAGGACAAGCAAATCTCAAGTGTAAGGGTATATGATGAGGCGAATAATGATCCGTTTTTAGGGGGTCATTTAAGCCGGAATTGGAATTTAATTGATCAAATATTGCCCTAAATCGTTCCTTTTGTGATTTTAGGTACTTTGGGAGTGAATTCTGGAAAAGGAAGCATTTTGGACGTTTTTGGAGCATAAAAGTGAAGAAAACGGCAAAGTCTTAATTTTCCTTGCTAGGAACAGTACCTGACGGCGTCAAAAAGGATTTGATGACGGCGTCAGGAGCAAAATGGATGACGGCCCAGAGAAAACGTGACGGCGTCAGAACAAGGGCGTCAAGAGTAAAAGTGGTGACGACCCAGAGCAGAAATACACATGACGGCGTCAGATCTGGATCTAGGCAATCCGAGAAGATTTTTGGTGGCGAGATGACGGCGTCAGAACTTTCCTCTTGACGCTGCCACCTCATGAAATCTATATATACTTTTCTAATTTTCATTCATTAAGGGAGGAACTTGTGTGGAGAATTTTAGGGCCGAACTTAATAAACCCTAGCTCGTTTGTAACAGTATTTTCAAGGGTTTTCACCCTTTGAAACCCTTCATGTTCAATTGAGATAAGTATCCTTTCAATTCATTCAAGATGTCTATGTGTTGTTTGAATATATCTTACGCTTGTCTTAATTTTAACATGCTAGGCTAGATCTTTTATGTGTTTGCTTAGATGTAATGAAACCTAGATGTTGATTGTAGGTTGATTGCTTGTTTATAGTTGTAATGGATGAATGATTTCAATGTTAGGCTTAAGAAAACTGGCAGATCTCCATTGTGTAACTTGCTTGAACGTCTTAAGAAACATGAACCGATGTGTACTAGATTTTTATTGTTGTATTTAATGCATGAGTGAGTTCTAGTGATCCCATGTTAGGAGCTTCTTGCAGGGTCGACATAGGAGTGAAGTAGGAGCTTATAGAATTGGGGAAGTAAGTACGCCACCCCATGATTGGTATTAAGGAATATAACCCGTCATCCACGCAACTGTAACAAGTAATTAACCTGTAAAAGATATCCAGGGAGTAGTGAAATCTAAGTAAACACAATTCTCCCATTTATTGTTCATACCATATTAGTAATTAGCTTTATTTCATTTTTGTTATTTGATTTTGATTGCATCTTAGTAATTGGGTTAGTTGACTAGCAACTAATTCCGCCCACTCCTCTAAAAACCGAGATTTTACTTGCTTTCATAAAAATATAAAAATACAAAAAGAATCATCCCTCATCTCTAGACCTAATTTTTAGGCTTTCTAATCCTAGCGACACTATTCCTGAGTTGAACGATCAATCCCCCGGTACTTGTCACTATACTATACTACAACGATCAGGTACACTGCCTGGCGGGGGTTGTAAGCTTCTCGAGATCCCTCGAGAGGTAAAGCCTGGTGCAATTCCCACGCATCATATATTTCACGTGACATCGTGTTGAAGCATCCATATGCTCATATCCCGTGCTTACGTCTTCTCTAATTACGTAACGGGTTTACTCCCTTATTCGTGAAACTAAGTCAAAGGTCACTTTGCGTAAATGCATCCTTTCCCACTTGGGTTATGCTTTACATCAAGGCAAAGCACTTAACTTGTTTGAACCAAGGTATCAGTTGAGAACGTTGAGTCGTGGAAAGTTACTAGATATGAACCTATGGATTCTAGATGTTGTGTTACTTGAACTTATAAGTAACCTATGATTTTCTCAACTTATAATCTTAATTGTCTAAACCTTTTCCTCTTAATGACAATTAGATTATGTCTTAATCTTCTCTTAATCTCATCTTTGCTAAAGATAAATCCAATCATATCCAAATCAAATATTCTCTTACACAATCTCTTACACTCTTACATATTCCCTTACACATTACATCTAAACCATCCATTCCCTTACAATACATCTCATCCCTTCATTTTTAACAGATGGGGAATTGTTTGAATCCCTAATATGGCTCCGCTCATCCTAGCCATTGAATTCAAACTAGAACACATCACAACCATCCATCCAATCTCTCCTATCTATACCATCACATGTATTTGATCCACACCATTCATTTCAAACCAAAACCATCTCAACCATTGATCTCTCCTTTCCCCCCAAGTAAAGCATATTCCTTTGGAATATCCTTCTCAACCCTAACCTAGGCATCTTTGATCCTAGCCATCCATTTCAAATGAACTCATCTCAACCATCCACATTCACCACATGCCAAATTGTTTGAAAACCAAAGGAGGCTCCCTTTGATCCTAGCCATCCAATTCAAACCATTTCATCTCAACCCTTTATCTCATTCTTCCCCCCAAGCATTGGAATATTCCTTGGCATATTCTTTCTCTCTTTTCTATGCCATGTGAGGAGATACACTTCTACCCCTTCCAAATTACCCTATCTACACTTTATACCCTTAGTAATTTGGTTTCTCTTTAAACAATTCACAAAATATTTTCCAAATTGGTTATTTGAGTTGGTAAACCTTAGATTGATTAATGTTACGGTTTAGTGTGAAGTACAATTGGGAGTTTAGCAAGGATAGGTATTTATAAGATCCAAACACCCAACACTTGGGAAACATTTACAGATGCCTGGCGCGCTGCCCGCGCGTTGACGCGCGGGTGACGCGCCGGCCTCGATAAATTTTCTCAAGTTTGGGTTCTTGGACTATAAATACTACCCTTGCCTCTTGTATTCCTCACCCCTTGCCATTATTCTTTCTCTCTAGATTCTTTCTTTCTAAACACTCTCAAATCTCTCCATCTCTCTATCTCTAATCTTGTGTTCTTGATTTTCATACTAACATCTTTGAAAGAACACATCTACTTGCAAGGGAAGAATCACAAGAACCTAATCCACTCTTGTGATTGTGTCGATGGTCTTCTTATCTATACCCTTTCGACTGGAATCGAGTCACTAGGTTAGGTTAGGGCTTGGTTCAAAGAAACTTATATTCATTCAATTGTTTGTAAGGGAAGTCTTGTGTCTTGGTGACCAAGCCTAGATCATTGGGGATCTAGTTGGGGTTTGATACTTCCTGGTGGAAGTCTTGATAGTGATCTTTGTGATGTTTACGTAAAGTCAAATCGTGAGATTCTTTTGGGTGGTTTTCGGGGGCGGAATACCGTTGGGGAGTAACTCCTTCTTTGTGAGCATAAATATTAGCGAATATTGGTGGAGTGAATTGTAACGGTTTGTAGTCCACCGAAAGGATTATAATAGTGAATAGTAACGGTGTCGCGGATTCGCAACTGGACGTACGGATGGTATAAACCCCCCATCCCGAACCAGTATATATCGTGGTGTTTTTCTTTACTAGCTTTATATACTTTGGTTGTGTTTGTGGTTGTTTGGATTGATTGTATAACCACTTTGTTTTCTTTTGGCTTAAAGTTTTTAAACATCTAAAAAGCCAAAGAAACCGTATTCACCCCCCTCTACGGTTCTACATCCATTTTGGTGTGACTGTACCTGAGTAATCCTTATAGTTATACTGTTTGGCCTAGGGAGGAAACTAGCATCTATTTTAGATGAAAAGGAGGTCTAATTCAGATAAGATGTACCATAAAGTAGGGCATTCCTTTGTGAAGGGTATATGACTTTGAAGGACAATGTATGATGAGTGGAATAGCGAGGAGTGAAAGATGAACCTGCTTGGTCCACTTAATACATTGTCACAGGAGGTTAGGTTGGTCATCATTGAGGGTGAGTGTTCCCAAACAACTGAAGCCCTTCTAAGAGAGGGAAATGTAGGTTGTTTTGGTAGAGCCCCTCAATGGATGGGTTACGGGTGCCTAGTGAAGCCAATCTTCTTTCTACCTAGATTACTATGGTGGCAGGTTGAGTAATCTTGGTAGGAGAAGTATTGGAAATGTAGCTAGATGGTTTGTTGGTGCATTTCTTAAGTGGTGAATAAGCTACTGTGATCAATGGTATAGCAGAATGAGGTAAAGTGTGATAGAGTATTTTCTTTTCTGTATGAAGTACTGTTATTAGATATCTTTGTGAAGTATTTGATATAGATTGTATGTGACATTTGGGCCTGTCCAAATGTGTTTCTGTTATTATGTTGTAAATCATTTGAAGTGTTTATATAATATTCACCATTGCACCAATTTTTTTTTTCGTACTTTAACATGTATAATTCTTTTCAATCAAATTTATTAGCAACATTATTATGATTTCACTAAAATTGTTCTAAATACACACATAGATGATAAATGCTTTTTGAATATATACAATTTTACTTATTCTTTAATGTATTATTATACACAATATTAATCATTTGTACATATTGCAAATTAATTTGTATTCATTTAAAAGTCATTTAACGGAGGAAAAATGTTTACACCGTAAAATAATTATGAGACAATCCACCAAAGTGAACAACGCCCACCCAAACATGTTTTAAGAAACAAACGACCAAAAATATCATACTTGTAAACCTTAATGACCAAATGCTATAGACATTTTTTAGAACGGCTGTTATTTATTAAAAAGTTATCAAAAAGCTAACGACGATTACAAGGGAATATAAAAAGTTAGCAAAAAGCTAACGACGATTGGGACAAAGTTTCTATTTCTATTAGCAAACCCAAAAAACTATAAATCAACTATGGAATCATTTAGCATATATCTCGGTTTTTTTCCGAGTCAAAGATCAAAGCGTTCTTGAATTTTCAAAGCGACCAACTTGTTGTCAACACGATAATCTAAAGAATCAATCTCTGAGAACTCGTAAGACGAACTTGCTCCATCCAATTAACTAAGTTAAGGATAGAACTTACAGTAGGCGGAGTTAGATCACACCAACTATATACGAAAGCCCAAATATCCAAAGCAACATGACATGCAATGATGATATGATCAATGGTTTCAACATGAGAATCGCAAATGAGGCATAGAGTAGACAGAACATCTATACATCGAGAGTCCAAATTAGAACGAGTAGGAAGTCTATCCAAACGACATCTCAAAAAAAAAATATTAACTTTCGGCGGAACAAATTTGTTCCAGAAAGTCTTGAAAAGCCCGGTTGGAAAAATGTAATTATCAATAGTCCAACGAGCTTGATGAACTGAGAAGCATAAATTGCTCCCAAAATATTCCAAATCCAGTAATCAGAAGAGTTTCCAAGGTTCACAACTGATAGGAGCCTTTCAAGATCATAAAGCTGAGAGCCTGAGGTTCCCTTTAAAACCATATGTCTCCATTGCCAACTCCATCTATTATCAATCCAACGATTGGAGACAATCTTGATCAAGTTCCAAAGAAAAAAGCTTAGGAAATGAGTACATTAATGGGGTATCACCTATCCAAATTACAATGGAAATTTGAGACAATAAGTGTCTCAAAGAAAAAGAATGTTTTATTTGAAAAAAATGTTTTGCTAGATAAAGAATGTTAGATTAAGTTATTTATTGTGCGAATGCAATTGTTAGTTTAAGACATTTATACAAAAGCAAATATGTGGTTGTCTTATTTGAGTCAGATGCAGATTTTTCAACAACTTATTCAGATTATAATGGAAATAAGATTTAGACTTTTCAACAACATATTCAAATTCAGATGTACGAATAAAATTCAGAGTCTTTTAATAAACAACAATACCTTAATAAGAGCAATGAAAACATGCTACTTAAAAAAATGTAATGTTTTTCATTAATGTGCACTCTATATTACCTAACTCACAATACATTTAACAAACGCCCTAAATGAGGGTCGAACCAAACGTACTTTTAGTTGGTGGTTAATTCACATACCACTGAAACAAAGACTTTTAGTGTTTTTTTACTAGTATGTAAGATCTCGAGAGCCATAATATATGTTAGATGCAAAATTTGGAGGCTTCAAGGGACTTCAAAATTTAAAAGCAATGTTTCTCACGCCTTTAAATAACTACGTCAATATTATACGAACAGATTCTCTCAAGTTGATATGAATATGACAAGTAATGTTAAAAAGAAAATGATCGTTTAGTAGAACCCACTGTACTGTTTGTGAGAAAATATTACTGATCATATTAATATTAACTTAAGAAGATCTCAATTCTCAATCATTATACAAAAAAGAAATTATATATGGACCTAAAAACATGTGGCATGATTCTGATGGGTTATAAAATAAGTGAGTTTATATCTGCAGCCATCAGAATGATACCACATATTTTTAGTTTCACAATTAGATTCACTTTTAAGTCCATGAATCATTTCTCTGTACAAAATTACCAATACTCAGACAAAACACTAAACTAAAACAATGTATGCCATTTAAACCATAGAACAAGGACCAAAACTGAAAAAAAAAACCATATCAAGAAAAGTTTTTTTGAAACAAAAAACATATCATTAACTAGTGTTTTCCACAACCCACTCCACACTCCCCCCTTTAAATTCACGCCCTTCTCCTCACTTTCTCTCCGTTTCCTCACGCTCTCATCACTTTCTCTCTCTTCTGTACACCCCACACTCCATCCAGAAAAAGAATAAAAAGAGAGGGAAAACTTCCCGCCAAAAATATCAACAATAATAAATCACCCCCATCCCACTCCGCTCACACACTTTTTCTTCACATATCTCTTCCTCACTCTTTATTATTTCCTTCATCAAATTCACCTATTTCATTTTTATAAAAAAATGAAAACCAAAACGACACCGTCCGTACAACCAGTTATAAAACTCACGGAACACGTAGTCACCACACACAAAACCAAAACGACACCGTTTCGCGACCAAAATAAAAACCAGCTCGTTAAAATCACCATGACTGATCCTTACGCAACCGACTCATCCGACGACGATGACGTCATCAGAACCAGAGTTAAGAGACACGTCATCGAAATCAACGTTACTTCTCAGTCACCGTTGGAGAGGTTTGCGCAGACCAGCAACTTGAGGCGCGTGGAGCGCGTGAGGCGCGTGGAGAGTGTTATGATGAAGAGTGATGAGAATAAGCAGCGCGTGAGGCGCGTGAGGAGGTGTGAAGGGGTTACGAGGAAGTACAGAGGCGTACGGAAGCGGCCGTGGGGGCGTTACGCGGCGGAGATACGTGATCCGACTGCTCGCAAGCGCATGTGGTTAGGCACGTACGATACACCGGAAGAAGCCGCGAGTGTTTACGACAACGCGGCGGTTGTGTTGCAAGGGCATAACGCCGTTACGAATTTCCCGGTTTTTACGGAATCCGTTGAGAAGCCGAAACCGAAACCGTTACCTTCAAGTAACGGCGGTTTGTTGTCGCCGAAATCTGTTTTGCCGTTTGACGATGAGTTGACGGCGTTTGATGAGCTGGCGTGTGCTGACGTGGAGCTGTTTGGATATGATTATATTGGAGGGCCGATTAATTTACCGGATTTTAAAGAGTTTGGGGATTTTGATATCGATGAGTTTCTGCTTGACGTGCGTTGACTTGCGTTGACTGACCTATTACTATTATTATAAATTGCGAAAACCGTTACTGTAAACTATTATTTGCATTTTCGAAAAAGAAATGCTAGACCGACATAAAAATTACACAAAAAGATTCACACGCTGATATGCCAGAGTGATTTGTCTGACATATCAGCGTGCAGATAATTTTTGTGTTATTTTTATGTGAATGTAACAATTTTTTTTTTTGAAAAAGTAGAGGTTGAGGCTGGGATTTGAAAATGTTTAGAATAATGGTTTTTGCAATTAATAAGTAATTAATGAGTAATTAAGTTAGGATTATTATTAGTAGTATTTAAAAGGAAGGGTAGGGTAAATTGGGGAAGTTACTTACTGGTGGACAGTTGGATGGATGTACGGAAAAAGATGTATAGTGGGTGACAGAGAGAGGGAGCATAGCTGATATGCTGTGATACGGTTTCTCAGCAATTTTGTGTGATGTACTGTGGTGTTGAATGTTACTATTATTATTATTTATGAAATTAATTTATGTATTTATTTACTTTGTACGTAACTCTTCACACTAGTTCAT
>JARVZY010006836.1:22500-25249 GCA_030686995.1 Artemisia argyi | reverse complement strand
ACGTAGGTTCAAGGCCAGACCGACTACTCCAAGAGCACTCATCCATAAACCAGTTACTGGTACAAATAACATAAAGAAATGTAACCAACGTTTATTGGAAAAAGCAACCCCAAAGATTTGTGACCAAAAGCGATTAGCAGTGACCATTGAATAAGTTTCTTCAGCTTGAGTTGGGTTAAAAGCACGGAATGTATTTGCACCATCACCATCTTCAAATAAAGTATTTTCTACAGTAGCACCATGAATAGCGCATAGCAAAGCAGCGCCCAATACACCGGCAACTCCCATCATATGAAATGGGTTCAATGTCCAGTTATGAAATCCTTGAAAAAAGAGGATAAATCGAAATATAGCTGCTACACCAAAACTAGGCGCAAAGAACCAACCAGACTGACCTAGTGGATAAATCAGGAATACAGAAACAAAAACGGCAATTGGACCAGAGAATGCGATTGCATTATAAGGTCGCAATTGAACAGATCGAGCAAGTTCGAATTGACGTAACATGAAACCTATTAGTCCGAAAGCACCGTGGAGAGCAACAAAAGTCCACAGACCGCCTAATTGACACCAACGAGTAAAATCTCCTTGTGCTTCAGGACCCCATAGTAATAACAAAGAATGTGCTAAACTATTAGCAGGAGTAGAAACTGCGGCAGTTAAGAAATTGCAGCCTTCCAAATAGGAACTGGCTAATCCATGGGTATACCATGAAGTTACAAAGGTTGTACCCGTGAACCAACCCCCTACAGCAAAATAGGCACAAGGAAAGAGCAATAGGCCGGACCAGCCTACAAAAACGAAACGGTCCCTACGTAACCAGTCATCCATAATATCAAACAAATCTTTTTCGTCTTTGGTAAATTTACCAAGGGCTATAGTCATCGTAATCCTCCTATTCAACTACTTCGACCATTTCCGAACACCTCATAGTATTTTTGGGGCATCCAAGGAGTCGATCATTTCTGCATGATTCTTTTTTCTCGTGCACTACCCCTTCCAATGGGTTTCGAAGATAAAAATCCTTTATTGGACCATAAATTGCCGGGTAAATCCATGAATTCAATTTGATTATTCCTTCTTATTATTAAGCATCTGAATCATGAATTATCTTCTTATGACCCATGAATCCGATTGATTCGTTTTTTGAAAGAACTGGTCAAGGAAAAAGCAATCTCCTCGCCCACTACCGGTTGATCCTCAGGCCTGCCCCCCTGTTCTTCCATCAACTAAATGGATTCTTAGATCTTGTTCATGAGATTAAGAAAAAGAACTCTCTTTATATTCTAATTTTTATGTAGACTAAATTACTAATCTTTTTCTATTTATTTTTCCCTTTTAGAAAAGAGAGGGTTTCCAATTTTTTACTTCACTTCAATACAATATTCAAATAGGAGATTGGAAATGATAGTATTTATCTTGCATCCTTTCTTCATACGATTGTCGGAACAAAAATATTGGATGCAACGAAATGGAAATTTTTGGTACATCAAGCCGCGATCTGATAGCTATAAATCTAAATATAGAAATATCTATAGAATATATTATATAGATATAAATGAATCTTGATCCTGTAATCAAAGAAAGATAGTGAATTTTTTTCTTATCCTGTGATTTAGAATTTAGAATAAAAGGTTCTCCGTGGAGGAACGAAATGACAATTTTTTCCTATAGAACATCTAGGAACAAGACAAGACGATTGAATTGGAAATATCGACAAATTCTTGCGGAGTCCAAAGAAATGAAAATAAATAGAAAAGGGGGTCAACTTGTTCCAATTTCATCTCTATTGAATTTGAATATCAGAATAGCGGATATAGTCATGATTCAATGGGTCAGGTCCACTTATTTTTCTTTTATTGATTTCTAATCTTTACAATGGATTTCATTGGCCTAATTGAAAATAGGAATTTTGAGTGATTCAACAGATGACTTATCATTATTCGTGATAACTATAACTAAACTCATTAGCTGATAATATTATACAGTTGGTTACTTTTTTATTACTATTAATAATATCGTTATTCTATGAATACTACGACTGAAAAAAAATATATATATATACAAAGCCCCTTATCGGATTTGAACCGAGGGCTTACGCCTTACCGTGGGATTACTCTACCACTGAGTTAAAAGGAAAGGGCTTGGTTCATTGAATTCCTGAACGGGTCACTGTACTATGTAACTAAAAAAATATATATATTCTTTAAATTCTTTAAAATATTATATAAGAAGCTGAATCTACACATATACAGAAGCGCCTCGACAAAAGATCCATTTATATACAATAATTGCATTGTAGCGGGTATAGTTTAGTGGTAAAAGTGTGATTCGTTCTATTAACCCCCATAATAGTTAAGGGGTCTTTCGGTTTTATTCATATTCCGATCAAAAACTTTATTTCATTAAAAGGATTAAATAAATCCTTTCCCTTTCAATGACACGTTCAAGGAAAAATAGAAATTTTCGGGGTTTTTATCTAAAAGTCAATTAAAAACTGAAAACTTGGATTATGAAATTGCGAAACAAAATTTTAAAATTGGATCAATACTTCCAATTGAATGAGTATGAATAAAGAATCCATGGATGAAGATAGATAAATAGATTTCTAATTTCTAATCGTAACTAAATCTTCAATTTTTTTTATTTGTAGCGAATAAATTGAAGCAAAATAGCTATTAAAGAATGTCTTTAGTTTACTAGAGACATCGACATTTTATTTTAGCTCGGTGGAAATAAAATACTTTTC
>JARVZY010006836.1:10000-20000 GCA_030686995.1 Artemisia argyi | reverse complement strand
GATTACTGGCCTTTTGTTGTTCAAAATTTATAGTTTCATTTTTGTAATTTTCTAATTGTTCCAAAGTCTTATAAGTTGAATCAATCAAATTCAATTTTTCTCGCTCTATCTCAGAGTATCCATTCACACGAAACTGATCTGCTTCTATTTCTACTTTACGTAAGCGAGTCCGGGCTTTTTCCAGCTGTTCGATGGCCCCCTCGCGCAATTCTTCTGAATTTTTAATCGTCTTCAAGATTCTCTGTTTTCGATTATCTAATAAATCACTTAATGAAAGTAGATTATCTTTCCATTCATTTCAAAAATTCCATGATCCCTTCCCGAACCAAACATGAATCTTTCGATTCATTTGGCTCTCACGCTCAATGTAAATTACCATATCTTTCTTGTTAATGTAATGAGCCTATCCTCTATTCTCTTGTCATATTCCAAAATGAAATCAAAATCTCAAACTAATCCAAGACAAAAAAATTCGGAGGACTCTTCTGACCAAACAAAAAATATGTAATTGTCAGCAAAATTGTTTACTTTTTTAATCCAAGAAGTTTTTCTTACTTTATACACAATACATAGGTCATCGATTCAGCATTGGCTAAAAAAGGGGATAAAATCCCCAATAAGTAGTTCAAATCATTTTATCAATATGAGTGTTCTCTATTGATAAAAATTATTTATTTGAAACCATCTCTATATTAACATAGTGGTAGAAAGAGTACCATGCTGCGTCTGGACTTCAAACAGTTTAGCTTTAACCATGTTAATGGGCCCATATTATTGGTTGATAGAGAATCAAAGTGGATTTTCCAATAAATTACGAAATGCTATAGTTCTTACATATGATTTCTGAATTTATTCAGAAGTAATTCGCGAGATCATGCACCCTTCTTTCTTAGGTATAACTTTCCTAGTTATAAGAGAAAAAGTACATCTGGTTGGATCCAGCCTATTCTTGAAATAAACAACTCGCACACACTCCCTTTCCAAAAAAGATCAAGACCCCAAGCACTACACTTAGATTTATTAGATTTGTTGCTAAAATATCGGTATTAAACCCGAAACTCCCGGCGGATGGCCATTGGCCCAAAGAAACGAAAGAATCGGTTACATTTTTCATATGATCTCCTCTATAGATAGACTAAAAAATCGAACAGAGTTCTTTTTGTATTACTTTGCCCTATATCTATATATTTCTAGTTTCCTACTTTCTAAATCGAATCAAAAATCTATTAGATTTAGAAATATTGAATTACCTTCTTGGTTGCAACCCCTCTTAAAAGGCCTACGAACACAAACGGGAAGGATGAAAGCGAGTTTGTATGCTAATTCCTCATCCGCAAATCAGCCCTTCCCGTGGGTTATTTTCTCAACGAATAAGTAATTCTAGGAATGAAATCTTTATATAATTCGAAAAAGCAAAGCACAAGTCCAAGGCAATAAAATATGAAAAATAAAAATTTTTCATATTTCTAATATTAAACAAAAGGATTAGCAAATAAAAGTGCTAATGCTACAACCAAGCCATAAATTGTTAAAGCTTCCATGAAAGCTAGACTAAGCAATAAAGTACCTCGTATTTTTCCCTCCGCCTCGGGCTGTCTCGCGATACCTTCTACAGCTTGACCCGCAGCAGTACCTTGACCAACTCCAGGTCCAATAGAAGCAAGCCCTACAGCCAATCCAGCAGCAATAACGGAAGCGGCAGAAATCAGTGGATTCATGATAAGTTCCTCGTACCAAAAAAAAAATGGTTAATGATACATTCAACCAATGAACTATGACTTAATTATTCGATTGCTACGATTCATCCAGTCAAAGTAACTACGAACTTCGAATTCAAGTAATAACATTCTTGAATTATCAAAACTACTTTGATATCTCTTTTTTAGTTTCTCTCGAGAAAGTCTTTGTGAATCCATACAACTTTAGTTTTTCCGTTTCTTTGTCCCGAACCGCTCTTTGACTTTGAATTCTTCGATTTTTTTATTGACTTCATCTTCAACTCACAGTCACATATGAGACAGAAGGACTTCTATAGAATCCCCATCTACACTCATATTCGATTAGTAGGGAAATTTAGATATATCTTTAGCTCGTATATAACTAGTCAATATCTAATATCACATATACATGTCTTTCTTCCACAATGTAAACCCACTCTTTCTTCATCTTGAATGCAATCGGATTTAATAAGGATGCGTCTAACCCTTGACAAGAGTTAACTTATCGCCATTCAATTCCATATACCTAGTTCGACCTTCCCTCTACGAACCATTTATGAATCCCCTTTGTTATAAATTTTCCTTTCCCTTCCCCCTTGTTTATCATTATCCTGCAACCTAAATTGATAAGATAATCAATGGATAAATTCATTGGGCCGAATCGTTACATAGAAATTAATTTGATTGATCTAAGTTCATATAATTGATTATTTATTAATATTTTCGTTTGGTCAATCGTTGAATAAAATCAACTCAAAAGGCGAATCGTTTGATAGAACATCCTTTTTATTTAATAACACGTCGTAATATCGCAAGACTTCTTAGTCAAATTAGGAGTCCAAATAGTGAATATTCGGATTGGATGACCAATCTAAATTGAATATTCATTGAGGGGAAGGTTTTATTATGGTATAAATGGACCAAATGGGAATTTTAGGAAAAAGATCTTTGAGATCTCTTTCCTTTTTTTCTACTCTAATATCAATATTGTAATCTTTATTGTAATCTTTTTTTCTATTACTCGAGATCGTATATAGTGTAGTTGTATATTTTTATTCCCTAAGTAAATTTTTTTAGCCATGCACACATTGCCTTAGATTAAACTAAAAAAAAAAAGACTATTTAGAAAACTAGTCAATGGTGGCCTTCCATGGATTCACCTATATAAGCCGCGGCTAAAGTTGCAAAAATAAGAGCTTGAATACCACTTGTAAATAATCCAAGGAACATGACAGGGATAGGAACCACCGAAGGTACTAAAGAAACAAGAACAACAACTACTAATTCATCAGCTAATATATTTCCGAAAAGTCGAAAACTAAGTGATAGGGGCTTTGTGAAATCTTCTAAGATGTTAATAGGTAAAAGAATTGGAGTTGGTTGAATATATTTCCCGAAATAACTTAATCCTTTTTTGCTAAGACCCGCATAGAAATATGCCACTGACGTGAGTAAAGCCAAAGCAACAGTAGTATTTATATCATTCGTGGGTGCGGCTAACTCCCCATGAGGTAATTGTATGAGTTTCCAAGGTAAAAGGGCGCCTGACCAATTAGAAACAAAAATAAATAGAAACATAGTTCCAATAAAAGGAACCCAAGGACCATACTCCTCTCCAATTTGAGTTTTACTCACATCTCGAATAAATTCAAGGACATATTCGAAGAAATTCTGACCACCGGTCGGAATGGTTTGTGGGTTCCGAACGGCTAGAGCGGCTGAACCTAATAAGATAGCAATTACAACCCAAGAAGTAATAAGTACTTGGCCGTGGACTTGGAAACCCCCGATTTTCCAATAAAAATGTTGGCCTACTTCCACACCGGATAGATCATATAATCCGTTTAGTGTGTTGATGGAACATGATAGAACATTCATATTGCCCTCTGACAAAAATAGAACTTTAAACAAAATTATTTTGATTCAACCATCTCTTTCTCGACTTGACTACTTGAATCGTATATTTTGAATACCAACTAATCAAATTATATTCCTTGTTATTTTTATCTCTTTTTTGAGATTAAGAAATAGTAACCGATTCGATAAATCTATGAAGGTTCCGAAATGAAATAAGTTATTTATCTTATTATTAATCACGGATTTCTTATATAGCCAGAACGTCCCTCACAAATTGCAAATACTAATTTGTTAAGAATTAATCGGATTGAAGATATAGCGTCATCATTCGCTGGAATCGAAATGTCTGCGAGATCAGGGTCACAATTTGTATCGATTAAACAAATTGTTGGAATTCCCAACGTGATACATTCTTGAAGGGCCGTATATTCTTCGTGCTGATCAACGATGATTACAATATCGGGTAACCCTGTCATATATTTAATCCCGCCCAGATATTTTTGCAAATGAGATAATTGTCTTTTCAACATAGCCGCATCTCTTTTCGGAAGACGGTTGAGTCCCCCTGTTTTTTGTTCGGTTCTCAAGTCTCTAAACTTATGAAGTCTCGTTTCTGTAGTGGACCAATTTGTTAACATACCACCGAGCCATTTTTTATTAACATAATGACACCTAGCCCTTATTGCAGCCCATGCTACTGAATCAGCTTCTTTATTTTTAGTTCCAACAATTAAGAATTGTTTTCCCTTACTTGCTGCATCAAAAACCAAATCACAAGCTTCTGATAAAAAACGAGCAGTTCTAGTAAGATTTATAATATGAATACCTTTACGTTTTGCAGAGATATAAGGTGCCATTTTAGGATTCCATTTCCTAGTACCATGGCCAAAATGAACTCCTGCTTCCATCATCTCTTCTAAATTAATGTTCCAATATCTTCTTGTCATTTCTCCCCACACTGCCTCCCCCCTTTGATTTGAAAAAAAAGCGAAGAGGTACCCTGAAATAAATAATTGTTCCGATGGAACCTTCTCTGCTACCGTAGATTGGCGTCGATACACAGTTCAAGCCATTATTCTTTTCTATTTGTTATTTTTTTATTACTATTATCAAATCAAATGACTGGACCAACGGATCCTTTTAAAAGAGAAAAGAAAGGGGTTAATCTGCTCTTATGGATCATTAAATCCTAAAAAAAAGATTGTTCTTGTGTATCATGGAAATTCTTTGAAAGGCAAGAATCTAATAATTTTCTATGGTAAAACAAAATATCTTTCATTTCCCCCTCTAATAGATTCTTTTTTTGGGGTTCAAAGGCAATGTTGTTAGGAATGTTGTTAGGTTCGTTTGATGGTGTTTTGAAGCCGCTA
This sequence comes from Artemisia argyi, assembly GCA_030686995.1. Classification (NCBI taxonomy): domain Eukaryota; kingdom Viridiplantae; phylum Streptophyta; class Magnoliopsida; order Asterales; family Asteraceae; genus Artemisia; species Artemisia argyi. The sequence goes on along the minus strand of JARVZY010006836.1, from coordinate 15,055 downwards.
CCAACAGGTATCATCCCCCCCAGAACAACGTTTTCTTTCAGGCCTTTCAACCAATCGATACGCCCCAGGAGAGCTGCTTTTGCTAAAACCCGAGCGGTTTCTTGAAAACTCGCTTCGGATATGAAACTTTGAGTATTCATAGATGCTCTTGTTATTCCCAATAAGACGGCTTGGTAACAGATCGCTTCTTCCAAAGCGCGCCCCATTCGTTCCGCTCGCAACAATCCAATAAGTTCTCCGGGCGAAAAAACATTAGACATTTCATCTTCTGAAACCAATACTTTTGATGTTATTTGACGTACAATAATTTCTATATGCCGATTATGTATCTGCACCCCCTGGGATCGATAAACCTTTTGGACCTTATTAACCAAAGAGATACGACTTTGCACTATAGTTAGCTCAGCACCAATCAAGAATGCCCAAGGAATTCCAAGAATTCTTGTTATACATTTATTCCAACTCTCAATCCTTTTTTCGAGATTCATCGATATTGAATCAATTGAACGCACTTCTAACACCTGTTCCACTTTTGGAAGACCTTGGGTTATATCACCAGATCTGGATTTTTCATATATAAATGTAACTAATGTATCTCCTTCGTAAAGGATTTCCCCATAATGCCCATGAACAGTTGCTCCTGGAGTAGCCAAATAAGGCTTAGCCGATCGTATTACCACAGAGTCAACTTGAAGAATTAGAACTTGACCCGATTTTAAATGCGGTCCTTTTTTGGCTATACATACATTTTCACAAAGAAACTGCCCAAGACTAACGATTGTAGATGTCTCTTCACAATAATTGTAATGGAGAAAATACCAATTCAAATTCAATGGATTCAAAATGATGTTACTGCACGAATAGGGATTATAAATTTTACCATTTTCATCCAGTAAATAATATTTAAGTATTTGAAAAATCTGTTTTAAATTATCAAGTTGCAAATAGTTAGTTACCAAGATCTGATTATGGGTTATTAAATGGGAAAATAAATCAAAATTATAAATTGGAAAGCCTGTTCCTAAGGGGCCCAACGAATTCCTAATTGGAATGAGCAGGTCCTTTTTGATTGATTCTTTTATCACATTGGTTGATTTTACATCGTTGAATGGGCCTATTCGAGAACAATTAGATGATGACAAAATTATCAAAGATTGAGATTCCTTATTTCGATTCAATAACGTATGAATAGTTCCTTGATTTGGATTAAGGGATTCTTGAATCCTTGGCTTGGGATTGGAATAGGAATAAATGGAAGAAAACGGATTGACATTAGCGCGATCTGATCCATTCTCAGAGATCAATCCTGAACCCGACAGATCATTTCTTTTTCCGGTATACGAAATAGGGGACTTCGCTAAGTCGATTCTTAGAAAATCTCTAATCAAACCATTTGTCCTTATTTCAACAAAGGAAGCACAGGCCTTTTCGATCTTTTTGTCTTGGTCCCAGTTCAGCACTAAACAAGTCCGAACTAATTGAATATTTGTGTCCCAAATTTCAAGAATTGGGTCGTAATAAAGGATATAATTGACAACTCGAAGTTGTAGATTATCACTTTCCTGCAAGAGATCCGGCGGGAAAAGTCTTCCTAAATTTATACCATCTGTTTTTTTATATGGGACTACAGGTTGAACCAAAACAAAATAATTTTTTTCATACCTGGAAAGTTTCATTCGTTGGATATAGAGCCAATTTTTCAATTTTTTGTATTCTTTGGAATTCTGTTTTCCCCCTCCTGGTAGGTATCAATCGGAATGCCTTATTTGTCTTTCCAGGAAAATGGATATCTCCAGAAAAGATTATCAGTTTAATTTTTTCTGCTTTTTTCTTCACTCGGACCAATCCGCCTACCCGACTTCTTCGATTTAAAGTTATTTGTGTATCTACCCCAATAATACTATTGTGCCGTACCATTATGGAAGAAGATTCGGCCAAAATGTGGACTTCCACGGGAATAAAAAAAAATGGATTTACTTCCTTTTGGTATTTTGGCCAAAGTACATTGACTCCTCGATATTCAATCAAATCCTCTTCGTTGACGATTGAATTAAGTTCTCTAGTCTCATATTTAGTAAGTCCCGAGCTCTTTCTTATATATCGAGGATCATCAAAATAAGCAAGAATACTATTTCTACGGAGAATACCATTTCTGGGGATTTCAATTGAGATACCCGAAGAAGGTATGAGTGGGTTCTCTCCTTCTGGAATCGATTCGAGTGGGATGATGACTCTATTTCTTCGCCTCTTTGCCAATAAATCAGAATTCCCCTCGAGAATGGACGGATATCTGAGATTCCAACGACCAGTACATGTCATTCGATTAAGTTCTGAATAATCAGGAATCCTATCTCCTTTTTGATTTTTACCAGAAAAATACGAACTAAAAAATTTGTGTCTAACTTGATTATTAGTTACTGAGGGGTTAGAAATATATCTTCGCTTAACAGAAAGAGAATAAGCGTTTATTTGATCTTGATCCTTATGGATCGAACAGGGGCCTGGACTGGATCTCCAGGGCTCCCCTAATAATATCCATAAATGACTTGTTTTTGGTAAGAGATGAATATTACCATATGTAAATTCAGGTGCATGGTACACATCGGTATTCCAGTGCATTTCGCCCTCTGAGTCAGAATAAATATGTTTTCGAACTTTCTCTTTCAAATTCAAAGTGGATGTTCTCGCGCGAATCTCAGCAATGACTTGTTCTGATTCTACATATTGATCATTTTGAACTAAAAGAAAACTTTTGGGCGGAATACACACATTGTGTATAATATCTTCACTCTCAATAGTTACATATAAGTCTCTAGAACATAGAAAAGCAGGATGTCCATGACGTGTACGTGTCGGATGAACCAAATCCTCGTTGAATTTTATTTTTCCATTAGAAGGGGCTCGCACATGTTCTGCAGTACCCCCTGTGAATACTCCGCCGGTATGAAAAGTTCTTAATGTTAATTGAGTGCCCGGTTCTCCAATAGATTGACCTGCAATAATACCTACAGCTTCTCCCAATTCGACCAGGTCGTCATGAGCTGGACTTCGGCCATAACATAATTGACAAATCCACGACGTACTCCTACAAGTAAAGGGAGTTCGAATAGAGATTGGTTGTGCTCTAAAAGTTATGAATCTATTGACAAGTCCAACTCCAATATCTTGATTTCTAGTAGCAATGCATCGCGAACCTATATATACATGATCTGCTAATACACGCCCAATTAATGTTTGGATAAAAATCCTGTCCGCCATCATTCCATTTCGAGGACTTACAGAAATACCTCGGACGGTGCCGCAATCTGTTCGACGTACAACAATGTGTTGAACTACTTCAACAAGTCTGCGCGTGAGATATCCTGCATCTGATGTTCGGATAGCGGTATCCACAACTCCTTTACGGGCTCCGTAACAAGAAATAATATATTCTGTTAAAGAGAGTCCTTCGCGTAAATTGCTTTGAATGGGTAAATCAATCATTTGCCCTTGGGGATCCGACATTAATCCTCTCATACCTACTAATTGATGTACCTGAGATGCATTTCCTCTGGCTCCCGAAAAAGACATTATATGGACTGGATTAAAAGGATCGGTCATCCGAAAATTAGGATTCATTTCTTGTCGCAAATATTCACTTGTGGCATACCAGATCTCGATCGATTGACGTAATTTTTCTACCGCGTGTACATTCCCATAATGATGGTGTTTTTCCAAAATAAAACTTTGTTGTTCAGCGTCTTGAACTAGCCATCTTTTAGAAGGTATTGTTAAAAGATCATCAATTCCTAATGAAATGGATGCGGCGGTAGCTTGTCGGAAACCCAGAGTCTTTACTTGATCCAGGATATGTGATGTATATCCTATTCCATAGTGATCAATAAATCGACTAATAAGTCGTTTCATGGCAGTTCCGTCTATCATTTTATTGTGAAAGACCTGAGTGGGCCGTTCTGCCATCAGTACCTCCATATTGCGCTGAGTAGAATTTGACAATGGGTTTGAGTCAGTGATTGTAAAACTTCCTTTTCTAGATCTTGATTCACGTAGAAATTCCGCAATTGCAATTATAGTCCTAGTTAACCCGGTGAGACTCGAATTCCCCCTGGTAGCATAGAATTACAACAGCCCTGCCAAAACCCCTGTATGGCTTCTTCTATTTCTCGATAAAGAGAAATATGACCGAGAGTGGTTCGAATATATATATAAAGAATTTCTTTTTTTATACTTCTTACTATTAGATAGTGTCCATAAATCTCATAATAGGTCCCCAAAGATTCATAGTGAATTTCGATGGGAGTTTCTCTTGCAGCAATAACGCGTTGATCTAGTCGCCACCGCAGCCACAAGGGACTACCTAAATTGATGCGTTTTTGCCGATAAGCTCCAATTGCATCATAGGCATTAGAAAAAAAAGGTTCTTTTTTTTTTGTATACTTATAGTTATTATCTTCATTTTGATAGTTTATACGATTACATGGATTATACCTATTTACACAAATACCCCGACGATTTCCACTCGTTAAGAAATAGAGTCCACTAAGCATATCTTGAGTTGGTGCAGAAATGGGATCTCCAATAGTTGGAGACAAAAGATTCATATGAGAAAACATAAGTAAACGTGCCTCTGCTTGAGCCTCCAAAGATAAAGGCACATGAACAGCCATTTGATCCCCGTCAAAGTCTGCATTGAAGCCCTTACAAACTAATGGATGTAAACAAATAGCACGCCCTTCCACTAAAATGGGCAGGAATGCCTGTATGCCTAATCTATGCAGAGTAGGCGCTCTATTCAGCAATACAGGATGGTCATCCAGAATTTCCTGAAGTATTTCCCATACAATCGGTTTTTTTTTTCGAATTTGACTTTTAGCAACTCCGATGTTCGAAGCAAGATGTTTTCTAATTAGGTCACGAATTACAAATGCCTGGAAAAGTTCTATTGCTATTTCGCGAGGCAATCCACATCGATGTAATGAAAGTGAAGGGCCCACGACAATCACTGACCGCCCTGAATAATCAACCCGTTTACCAAGCAAAGTCTCGCGAACTCTT
>JARVZY010006836.1:0-5000 GCA_030686995.1 Artemisia argyi | reverse complement strand
AAATTGTATCTGATTAAATCCAGGTATTGTGGACATTGCGTCTATCCCGGATTATTTTGAAATTGTCAGTTATTTATATTCATCCATATCGAATTCTCTAAAAAAAAAAAAAAAAATACCATTTTTGCTGGCGCATTATCCATCAAAATCAAATCTAGCAATGATGGAATTTGGATTCTATGAATCTTTGACTGGAATCTATGAAATAGGTGGAATAAAAATTTATACTGAACTTGAATTAATTGTCATTTTTAAGAGATGCAACCGAAACAGAATTGATAAAACAGTCCTAGAAACCCAATTCTCCCACTTAGGCTTACAATGCTTTGGGATTGATAATATCAAAACTTATTAATTATATTATAATGTATAATAACGGCATAGATATTCTAATCTACTTCAATATTGAATACCAGAAAACTGTATGAATGTTGTATTTATTAACTTATATTATTATTAACGCGGGTATAGCTAATCTAGATCTCCGTCTTCTCTCTTCTTTTATTGCCCTCTTGTCCTGTCCTGTCGTGTCGTTAATTGACAGTATGACTTAGGGCTCAATATAATTTGACCGAACAAATCATAGTTTGGTAAACCACCTTGAATCTACTGCGGAGTGAAGGATCTTGGATCCAACGCATAACCCTTTGGGAATCAGAAAGATAAAGACGAGAAAGACCAATGAAATCAAGTTTCAAGATTGTATAGTTTAATGGTAAAGTTTGATTACCATTAATCCTCAGAATAGTTAACGAGTTTTTCCCTTTTATTTATATACTATGCATCACCTAAATCCTAAAGGCGGCTCCAGGCCTGAGTTATATTAAGTTAAGGTGGCCTTAGTTACCTATGGTATTTGTCTTATTACCTATTTCTAGTTGATTTATGAATGAAGGTGGCATAGGCCCCTATGGTCCAGTGGTTACGACCTCTCTCTTTCACGGAGAAAACGAGGGTTCAAGTCCCTCTGGGGGTATACCAAGACTAAAGACTATAGGAGTGGGATTTTCTATCAAGTGATCCGTATTTGTCAAGTCCTTCTATTAGTCTACTCAGAAGAGACTTTCTATTTTATATCAAATGTTATATTTGATTTCAAGTGATATGTATTTGTCAAGTCTACTTGGGAGACGAAAGGAAGTTGATTATGGAACGTCTAAAATGAATTAGGCGTTGGGTCGATGCCCGAGTGGTTAATGGGGACGGACTGTAAATTCGTTGGCAATATGTCTACGCTGGTTCAAATCCAGCTCGGCCCAACAATTCGCCAATCTACTATCAGATGGTATAACCCTCTTGTTCTTAAGAAATACCTGATACAAGACAAGAGAATAAAAAAAAGAATCTAAATTTTCTGCTAGATCTCTTCTTATTTCCCTGGGATTGTAGTTCAATAGGCTAGAGCACCGCCCTGTCAAGGCGGATGTTACGGGTTCGAGCCCCGTCAGTCCCGACGGATCCAATAAGTACATCAATTCGCCTCTCCATTTTCTGTGAAATGAAGGGACAGAGAGAATAATTGAATTCCGAAGGGGTTTCCCTCTATTTTTTTTTTTTTCAGGATTCTCTCGAAGAAAGAACACACCCTAAAATAAAATGAAAATAACTAAAATAGTGAAGTTGACAGAATATTTCATCTTTTCGGCCGCGACTCGTCTTTCTCATACTTCTTTGTTTTGTCTTCCAAAGAAAAGAGGATCACTAAAATTTAAAACCTAATTCCTGTCTTTTTCCACTTCGCTTGTATTGTTTGTTGGTGGGGTTTTGTAGTTAATGGAAACGGACGGGTTAGATTATACTTCATTTGATGGTTCTAGAAGGAAGACCTAAGGTAGGTTATAGAAAAGAAAGAACAGAAAAGAAGGATAAATAAAGGAATTTTTGATTGGTCCGGGAATCCTATCTTGGATTCGGTATGGATAAAAGATCTTCATATGTTATATACTATTAATTCTCCACGACTAATTAATTTAATAGCTCAGATATTGTTATTCATGATATTGATCCGATTCAATATCATCGATAGGTAATGCATTCATTGAATTGACAGGTGAAAGATTTATCATCTCTATGGGATTAAATCCCGAGTTATTGTATTGTGAAATAAAAAAAAACGATGAGATTATGGAAGTAAATATTCTTGCATTTATTGCTACTGCACTGTTCATTTTAGTTCCTACTGCTTTTCTACTTATAATTTACGTAAAAACAGTAAGTCAAAATAATTAATTAATTACTTTAATGAAACTCGACTTCTGAATTCTTTGAAGAAATCAAAAGAAAAGTATTCTATTTTTGCTGAAATCAAGGGGCTATAATCGGCGATATTCTATGAGATCCGAGAGTATGGTAAGTAAGAAATTGCTTTATTACTTACCATACTCTCTATTAGTGTTATAGTAGTGTATAAAGTTGTACTTGACTTTCTAATAAAAAGGGGTATGCTATATTAGCTTCTATCTTCAATCTTCAATTCAATATATGTAGTTATTAATCCATATTTGGAATTGACGTAGGACCCAATCTTTTCTTTCATACATTTATATATATATATATATTTATATTCCAATGAATCTGAAAACTTCCAATGAATCTGAAATAATTGTTTTACTGTTATAGAATACATTTCTCCACTAGAATCTAATGGAATTTCGAAATGAAGATATTTTTATTTGAAAATTATTTCAATTTAAATAAAGAATGCGTTGCAGAACGATCTATAAAACAATTGATACCTTTTCATTTCTCAACTAAATTAGGAGTGCTTCTAAAGTCCACTTCTTCCCCATACTACGAGTGAAAGGGAAAAAGTAAAGACTACCATTAAAGCAGCCCAAGCGAGACTTACTATATCCATGTGAATTATGTCCCTTATCTCTATGATAGAATTATTCCATTATTGCTCACTAATAATAGTAGAATGAATGGTCCAGAGTCAAAAAGGGATTCTGGGCGAACACTATTGATGAATCAATCAAATAAATGGATTTTAAAAATTCCTATATGATTTATAATCCGTACCCTTTCCCGATTGTCTCTCTGAAGGAGTTGGGATATAGTATATTATACTCTTGACGAGGGGTAAAAATTGTTTTGGGCTTTTTTTTTTATTTTCTATAAAAGGTAAATTATCTATCCAATCTCAATCTAATAGTGATTGAATGCCTGAACACTCAGAGATTCTCGCGAGTCTATATATGTAGATTACAGTATAGAAAGTACTTTCCCAACTAGTAGTGGAATTCTCGGCCGGTTATCCAATGTAATTCAAGACCCAATCAATAGACATTACATTAGCAGTAGAAGAGAATCTGGAAGTCTTGCTTCGACCATTATAATCTTTCTTTGAATTTTAGATTCAAAGATTTCCAATCTTTTACAAAATCCCCAGAACATAAAAAAATAGCGGAACAGAACAAGAGATTTCGATTCGTTTGTTGATGAGGCGGCACCCCGGATTTGAACTGGGGAAAAAGGATTTGCAGTCCCCCGCCTTACCACTCGGCCATGCCGCCAAAACGATACACAATAGGATAAAAATTTCCCTTTTTGAGTTGTATTAGTAAACTTGAGTTTATTGTACTTGCATCCCTTTTTAATCCTTTTTTCTAAATTTAGAAAAAATTAGAAAAGAAACCGTTTTTCCCCTTTTGATTGTATTTGATCTGCCCCTTCGATTGATTGTATAGTATCTCAAAACACACAAACTTCCACTCACTTTTATATTGAAAAATCAAATGTATATTTTCACTCAAAAAGCCTAAATTTATGGGAACCATTAACTATTTATTGACTGACAATTCGTGAATTATTCTTGGATTTGAATATCAATTTTGGTTTGCCTAATGACATAAGAATAAGCAAAAATTTTTTGATACATACTTAATTTATTTTTTTAATCAAAAATCCCTTCTCAATTTCCATTATAACAAAAATTATAGGTATATGTAAACCCCAGAACGGATATTCTTATACAGATACCAAATTGGGCTATTTATATTATAGTATGTTGCCTATAAATAAAGGGAATTCGTTGGAACAAAAAAAGGCCTGGCTGGGTATTGACCGGGCCAGGCCCAAAAGGCACTTCGAACAAAATAAAAGAAAGAAGGTGTTCTTTATTTATCTTTCTATTTGGATCTTTCGAGCATCTAAATTGAATTGCTAATTATATAATAACGATAAAGAATGTGAAAGAAATACTTTCTTTAATCCTTACTTGATGTGTAATGTAACATAGTAATTATCTTTTTCAATTGGGAGAGATGGCTGAGTGGACGAAAGCGGCGGATTGCTAATCCGTTGTACGAGTTATTCGTACCGAGGGTTCGAATCCCTCTCTTTTCCGTTTCCGTTGATGAGTTTCCATTTTTCTTTCAAATTTTGCAAACCCCTTTTTATTTTTTTCCTTGTTAAATGTGTGGAATAGCTAAAAAAAATCTTAAGAAAAATTATAAAATCAAGCAATAAAAACAAAAAAATTATTCTTCACGTCCAGGATTACGTCCTGGATCATTGGATAGGAATCCAAAGATGAAGAGAGAAACAAAGAATATTACTACTGTATAAACGAAAAGTTTGAGAGTAAGCATTACACAACCTCCAAGATCATTTTTTGAAAAAGAAAAACGAGAAAAGACAATAGATCCTCCATTTTTATATCACATATCCTATTTTGACACCAAGAAAAGAATTCTAGAAATAGAAAAGAATGTTCAGAAATTCAAATGAAGTTGAAATTTGTAATCAGAGTCTTTGATTACCACAAATCACTTTCATACCCCAAATTAGATATTGTAAGGGACCCGAAGCTAATAAGGTATTTCGCCGTAAAAAGGATTAAAATCAGGAAATAGGGCGTCTCGTGGCTATCCGAGAATTTCAATGTTTGAATCGAAGGTTCATACTGTCAGACTTATTTGATCTTATCAATTGTTATAATTTTTCTCGAATAAATATGAATTTTTCTAGGATAGTATTAAAGATCTTATCGAAAACTT
>JARVZY010006835.1:22500-25249 GCA_030686995.1 Artemisia argyi | reverse complement strand
GCTTCTTCTGTGGCTCAGGTAGTAACTACTTTCCAGGAAAGGGGCGCGATGGAATATACTATTGTGGTAGCCGAAATGTCGGATTCCCCTGCTACATTACAATACCTCGCTCCTTATACAGGAGCAGCTCTGGCTGAATATTTTATGTACCTTGAACGACACACTTCAATCATTTATGATGATCTCTCTAAACAAGCGCAAGCTTATCGCCAAATGTCTCTTCTATTACGAAGACCACCTGGGCGCGAAGCTTATCCAGGGGATGTTTTTTATTTACATTCACGCCTTTTGGAAAGAGCTGCTAAATTAAGTTCTCTTTTAGGTGAAGGAAGTATGACCGCTTTACCAATAGTTGAAACCCAAGCGGGAGATGTTTCGGCTTATATTCCTACTAATGTAATTTCGATTACTGACGGCCAAATATTCTTATCTGCCGATCTCTTCAATGCTGGAATCCGACCCGCTATTAATGTGGGTATCTCTGTTTCCAGAGTAGGGTCTGCGGCTCAAATTAAAGCTATGAAACAAGTAGCCGGTAAATTAAAATTAGAACTGGCACAATTCGCAGAATTAGAAGCTTTTGCACAATTTGCTTCTGATCTCGATAAAGCTACTCAGAATCAATTGGCAAGAGGTCAACGATTACGTGAATTGCTTAAACAATCCCAATCCGCCCCTCTCGGGGTAGAAGAACAGATACTTACTATTTATACCGGAACAAACGGTTATCTCGATTCATTAGAAGTTGGACAGGTAAGGAAATTTCTGGTTGAGTTACGTACTTACTTAAAAACCAATAAACCACAGTTTCAAGAAATAATATCTTCTACCAAGACATTCACCGAGGACGCAGAAGCCATTTTGAAAGAAGCTATTCAGGAACAGAGGGAACGTTTTCTACTTCAGGAACAAGCAGCCTAAACAAATTAATAACCCTTTTCCATAATTTTTTTTTTTTTTTTTTCAAAAAAAAGTACTCAAGCGTTTCGGATTCAAATCATTCAAAATTGATTTTTTGATATCGAAATCTAAAAAATATCTGGAAAAAAATTGCGTCCAATAGGATTTGAACCTATACTAAAGGTTTAGAAGACCTCTGTCCTATCCATTAGACAATGGACGCTTTTCATTATGATTTTTGGGTATTTTTACTTTATTATCTTTTATTTGAAAAAAAAAAGAATAAAATTAGTAGGATTTATAAAAAATTTTGAATTGTATATTCAACGATGAATGATGTATTAATTAGTGTCTATTAGAGTATTTAAGAATCTATAAATATAGTAATATGATAGAATAAATAAATATATATATAAGAGAGGGTATAGAGCGGGTAGCGGGAATCGAACCCGCATCGTTAGCTTGGAAGGCTAGGGGTTATAGTCGACGTCGATTCATCATTTTTAACGTCTCTAATTCAAAACCGAACATGAAACTTTGGTTTCATTCGGCTCCTTTATGGAAAATGGAGAAATTGCTAGATTTAAGATGTGAACCAACTTACAAAAAAAGGATACCCATCTTACAAAAAACGATACCCATAACATCTATGTCAGCTTTTTGTTTGAATCTATTCAATTCAAAACGACTCGCTTTCTAGATGATCCCTCTAGAAGAAGGCGATTCTAACAATCTTTCTAGTTACTTCGTTCTCTATTTCTATTTGAGAGGATCCTAAGGAAAAGTATTTTATTTCCACCGAGCTAAAATAAAATGTCGATGTCTCTAGTAAACTAAAGACATTCTTTAATAGCTATTTTGCTTCAATTTATTCGCTACAAATAAAAAAAATTGAAGATTTAGTTACGATTAGAAATTAGAAATCTATTTATCTATCTTCATCCATGGATTCTTTATTCATACTCATTCAATTGGAAGTATTGATCCAATTTTAAAATTTTGTTTCGCAATTTCATAATCCAAGTTTTCAGTTTTTAATTGACTTTTAGATAAAAACCCCGAAAATTTCTATTTTTCCTTGAACGTGTCATTGAAAGGGAAAGGATTTATTTAATCCTTTTAATGAAATAAAGTTTTTGATCGGAATATGAATAAAACCGAAAGACCCCTTAACTATTATGGGGGTTAATAGAACGAATCACACTTTTACCACTAAACTATACCCGCTACAATGCAATTATTGTATATAAATGGATCTTTTGTCGAGGCGCTTCTGTATATGTGTAGATTCAGCTTCTTATATAATATTTTAAAGAATTTAAAGAATATATATATTTTTTTAGTTACATAGTACAGTGACCCGTTCAGGAATTCAATGAACCAAGCCCTTTCCTTTTAACTCAGTGGTAGAGTAATCCCACGGTAAGGCGTAAGCCCTCGGTTCAAATCCGATAAGGGGCTTTGTATATATATATATTTTTTTTCAGTCGTAGTATTCATAGAATAACGATATTATTAATAGTAATAAAAAAGTAACCAACTGTATAATATTATCAGCTAATGAGTTTAGTTATAGTTATCACGAATAATGATAAGTCATCTGTTGAATCACTCAAAATTCCTATTTTCAATTAGGCCAATGAAATCCATTGTAAAGATTAGAAATCAATAAAAGAAAAATAAGTGGACCTGACCCATTGAATCATGACTATATCCGCTATTCTGATATTCAAATTCAATAGAGATGAAATTGGAACAAGTTGACCCCCTTTTCTATTTATTTTCATTTCTTTGGACTCCGCAAGAATTTGTCGATATTTCCAATTCAATCGTCTTGTCTTGTTCCTAG
>JARVZY010006834.1:0-10000 GCA_030686995.1 Artemisia argyi | reverse complement strand
TCTGTTGATACATTCGAATGATTAAACGTTTCACAATTAGTAAGCTGAATTTATTGTCATAACCTACATTTTCCAACAAAATAGATCTATTTAAACCATGATCATGAGCAAGTACATAAATATACTCCTGAAAGATAAGTGGATATAAGAAAGAGTGTTGTTGAGATCTATCTAGCCCTAAATAGCTTTGGAATTTCTCCATTTGAAATTCTATTTAAATGAAAGGTAGAGGATTTTTGGGATTATAAATGATACATAGTGCGATACAGTCAAAACAAGGTATTATAGTACAAACCAAATAGATACCTCGGATACAGATAAACTTATCAACGGATTCTCTATCCTCTCTTTTTCCATTTAAATTTAAGTATTTATGTTCGTTTTCATTATAGGATAACAAGATGATTAGAAATCCTTTACTTTTTTCAACCTAATCGCTCTTTTGATTTTGGAAATTTTTTATCAATATACTGTTTCTTATACACATACGTTTCCATTATGAAATGGAGAATGATAATATTTAGGATTCATTAAAAAATCAGGAATACATTCCTGGGAGAAAGCCTTCCCGTATTGGGCACTAATATTTTTTTAACGTCTAATTAGATCGGGTAATCGTTCAAATTAAGAACGGAAGCTCGTTGCTTTTTCTTTCCCTAAAAAAAAATGAAATGAATTGAAGCTTTGGGGCCCTATCCATTTATTAATTCGACCCAACTTGAAATTGACTTTAGTTTCCTACCTTTCAATAAATTAAAGAAGGCTTTGTACCGAGCCGGAAAGAATAAAATATTCTCAAAACTCTTAATTGATACGACATGCTATTTTTTCCATTCATTCCCTTTCAGGATCAGTCGTGGTCTTCCAAACTTTACCGATGGTATGGACGAATCCCTCGCTTCATCTAAATGTGTAAAAGATCCTAGCCGCACTTAAAAGCCGAGTACTCTACCGTTGAGTTAGCAACCCAAATAGAAAAAGGGGTATGTAGATACAATCAGAATAAAAAAAAATTATTAAATCAAAGCATTAATCTACGAAATAAAAAATAGAAAAAAATTTCTAATCTATTTGGAACATAAAAATGACTAAATTAGATGAAAAAAAATTCCCGATCAAAATAAATAAAGAAATGTAAAAAATGCTAGACCATCCCCTATTTCTATGTTATACACTTTTTCAATCAAAAATCCGGGTATCAAATCCAACGAACCCATCATTTGAATCAACAGGTAAAAAAGAAAACCTATGGGACGGAAATAAATAGAACTGCTTATCACGATGAATTATATTTGTTCGATACAATGTTGTCAATATAAACGTTAAGAAAGGAATACGATGGAAAAAAAAAACAAGAACTTAAATTGAAAGAATAGTAAAAAAGGGACTTGTGTTGGATTGGCACTGCATATACATATATACTAAAAATTTTAGTTTAGATGGAGAATAAACAAAGAAGAAGTAGAAAAAGTATTTATGCAATCAAGAGTGTATTGAATCCATATAGAATAAAGAACTTCGATTCCTTGTTTCTTACTTGATATTAGAGGTCGAATGAAAACCATCCAATTGCAGGTAATGCCAAAATAGTTCTATTTTGTGAGGATGAATCAAATAAGGGTTTCCTTAGAAAAGGATTCTATCAAAAAAGATTCTATCAAAAAGGATTCTATAAAAACAATGATAACTAGATACGAATAGAAGAAGAAAAGAAGGAAATAAAAAAACATAGTATAGAAAAGATATCCAAAATGATATAGAAATCATTATCCTACCCTTATTTTTTATTTCCTTAATTTAATTGAATTTCATTTGATTAGGGCAAAACCTCTGCCTTTTTTAAAATATCCTGAACAGTTCCTGTAGGTTGAGCACCTTTTTCAAGGAAATAGAGAATAGCGGGAACGTTTAAATAAGTTTGATTCTTGATCGGATCATAAAAACCCACTTTCTGAAGATCTCTTCCTTCTCTTCGGGATCGAACATCAATTGCAACGATTCGATAGACGGCTCATCGGGATAGATGTAGATGAAAAAGAACCCCCCCCCCCTAGAACCGTATAGGAAGTTTTCTCCTCGTACGGCTCGAGAAAAAATGATGTTTTGTCTATGGATAAAATTAGAATTAGAATAAATAGAAAATCTGTAAAATGAATTATTCTATAATATAATTTCAAATTTCAATTTAACTCATAGTCATTTTTATTTAGCTGCGTTGCTGAAAAAAAATCATTTGTACTCATAACTCAAGTTCAATAATATAATAATAATAATTCTCAAATATATTAAAGATTTTTAAGATATTTTTTTATTGAGTGGTCTTTAACCCACCGTTTTTGTCTCGTTTAAAATTTATTTGGATTCTTTATTCGGATCCGTGAGACAATTGAAGTGGTGTTTCCTTGTTCTGGGATCCTTTATTTTTGTTTTAAATCATTGGGTTTAGACATTACTTCGGTGCTTCTTAATCCTTTCAAAATGGTAGCAACATACCCCTTTTGGGATTTCTTTCTATCAAAGAATCATACCGAGGTTGATTCATGCGCGATACACTGTCGATCGAAAAAGTTTTAGCCGTTCCAACAATTTTGAAAATTTGTTGGAATGGAATCCTTTCGATTTCTATATCGAAGATATACTTACGAAGTTGTTCCAATTTATTAATTGGCATTAACCCTAGATCGTTGCCCCTGAGAAATTAATAAATACTTTCTACTCGAGCTCCATCATGAACTATTTACATTAGAACCCAATAAAAAAAGAAGGGTTCTAGTAGAATAGAACAAACGACGTCGAGCCAAGAGCACCTTCATTCCTATATAAAATGGTGGATGTAACAATAAGAATCCACACCGGATCATGTCCTTCAAGTCGCACGTTGCTTTCTACCACATCGTTTTAAACGAAGTTTTACCATAACATTCCTCTAATTTGGAACCAGTATGGAATTGATTCAATTATGGAATCATGAATAGTCATTGGTTCAGTCGGTACAGAGACATAGTTATTTATATTTAATAGAGAATATCTACACAGATAATAAAGATTTTTCTGAATAAATTTTAGCAAAATGCCGTCTTTTTTTGTCTGAATATAACATTTTTCTATAAATCTCTATCTCAAAAAAATATCTAACAGAAATATTAAGAAATCCAAATATAGAAATAACATAACTAACAGAAATCGCACAAATAAAATAAATAAATAAATTCTATTTGACTCTGCCTCTTCAAGTGACTCAATAAGATAGACTGACCATTTTCAACTTCCCAACCTAGAAGGAATCATTACAAATCTTGATAGTTGAAAAAGTTTTCTACTTCTACATCATTCTTTGAGTCAAGTTTTACTCCTTTTTATTATCATAAAAAAGCAAGATCTCTCTTTCTTTTCAAATGGAATTGTCAATGATGCAAAGCAAATAAGCTAAATAGATCGAACAATAAAAAGAAATATCATTGTTAAATATTTAAATTTTCATATTTTAGGGATGCAATTTAGTTTTCACAAAAATGGAAACACTATTGTCACTGAAATAGGATAACCATACATACCTATAGGCTAAGCACTTCCTCGTTTTATATGTATTTTCATATTTTTTTAACCTGAGGTTAAGTAATCTTTTTCCAACTGTGATCTATGCCCCATTTTCTATGGGTCACAAAAGGGTTCAGTTACTTTTGCATGTCATTTGAACTCGATTTAGTTTGGTTTGTGAAAAAGTCAGATATGATTCCGCGAAGAATAAAAAAAGTCTATCCAAACCTTGAAACAGAACCTTGTTGAACAAAAAAGAAGTATTAGAATACAATGGATATGCTCTGGGACGGAAGGATTCGAACCTCCGAATAGCGGGACCAAAACCCGTTGCCTTACCGCTTGGCTACGCCCCATTTCTATTTTTATTGGATACTTATACTATTAAAGAATAATATTGGTATTAAGTGTTCGTCAATTCCAGTCCAACTATAGAAAATCTTTATTCTTTATAGAATCTATTATAGATTCGTGCTAGGATTTTGGCATGTGTATCTCTAGAATTAATTCAATGGAATTTATTGATCATTACATATAATTCAATTAAGATATTGTATGAAAGTATGATTTCTTCTATTCTCCTTTGAGAATCGGAGGATTTTTGATTGAGCGGAAAAAGAAGGATTTTTTGTCTACCTTACTTTACTTCATTTTTCCTTATATCAATAACTCAATCAAAATGCAATTATCTCGACGAAAAAAATGTCTGTTATGCTTAATATCTTTAGTTTGATCTGTCTTAATTCTGCCCTTTATCCGAGTAGTCTTTTCTTGGCCAAATTGCCCGAAGCCTATGCTTTTTTGAATCCAATCGTAGATGTTATGCCAGTCATACCCCTGTTCTTTTTTCTTTTAGCCTTTGTTTGGCAAGCTGCTGTAAGTTTTCGATAAGATCTTTAATACTATCCTAGAAAATTCATATTTATTCGAGAAAAATTATAACAATTGATAAGATCAAATAAGTCTGACAGTATGAACCTTCGATTCAAACATTGAAATTCTCGGATAGCCACGAGACGCCCTATTTCCTGATTTTAATCCTTTTTACGGCGAAATACCTTATTAGCTTCGGGTCCCTTACAATATCTAATTTGGGTATGAAAGTGATTTGTGGTAATCAAAGACTCTGATTACAAATTTCAACTTCATTTGAATTTCTGAACATTCTTTTCTATTTCTAGAATTCTTTTCTTGGTGTCAAAATAGGATATGTGATATAAAAATGGAGGATCTATTGTCTTTTCTCGTTTTTCTTTTTCAAAAAATGATCTTGGAGGTTGTGTAATGCTTACTCTCAAACTTTTCGTTTATACAGTAGTAATATTCTTTGTTTCTCTCTTCATCTTTGGATTCCTATCCAATGATCCAGGACGTAATCCTGGACGTGAAGAATAATTTTTTTGTTTTTATTGCTTGATTTTATAATTTTCTTAAGATTTTTTTTAGCTATTCCACACATTTAACAAGGAAAAAATAAAAAGGGGTTTGCAAAATTTGAAAGAAAAAATGGAAACTCATCAACGGAAACGGAAAGAGAGGGATTCGAACCCTCGGTACGAATAACTCGTACAACGGATTAGCAATCCGCCGCTTTCGTCCACTCAGCCATCTCTCCCAATTGAAAAAGATAATTACTATGTTACATTACACATCAAGTAAGGATTAAAGAAAGTATTTCTTTCACATTCTTTATCGTTATTATATAATTAGCAATTCAATTTAGATGCTCGAAAGATCCAAATAGAAAGATAAATAAAGAACACCTTCTTTCTTTTATTTTGTTCGAAGTGCCTTTTGGGCCTGGCCCGGTCAATACCCAGCCAGGCCTTTTTTTGTTCCAACGAATTCCCTTTATTTATAGGCAACATACTATAATATAAATAGCCAATTTGGTATCTGTATAAGAATATCCGTTCTGGGGTTTACATATACCTATAATTTTTGTTATAATGGAAATTGAGAAGGATTTTTGATTAAAAAAATAAATTAAGTATGTATCAAAAAATTTTTGCTTATTCTTATGTCATTAGGCAAACCAAAATTGATATTCAAATCCAAGAATAATTCACGAATTGTCAGTCAATAAATAGTTAATGGTTCCCATAAATTTAGGCTTTTTGAGTGAAAATATACATTTGATTTTTCAATATAAAAGTGAGTGGAAGTTTGTGTGTTTTGAGATACTATACAATCAATCGAAGGGGCAGATCAAATACAATCAAAAGGGGAAAAACGGTTTCTTTTCTAATTTTTTCTAAATTTAGAAAAAAGGATTAAAAAGGGATGCAAGTACAATAAACTCAAGTTTACTAATACAACTCAAAAAGGGAAATTTTTATCCTATTGTGTATCGTTTTGGCGGCATGGCCGAGTGGTAAGGCGGGGGACTGCAAATCCTTTTTCCCCAGTTCAAATCCGGGTGCCGCCTCATCAACAAACGAATCGAAATCTCTTGTTCTGTTCCGCTATTTTTTTATGTTCTGGGGATTTTGTAAAAGATTGGAAATCTTTGAATCTAAAATTCAAAGAAAGATTATAATGGTCGAAGCAAGACTTCCAGATTCTCTTCTACTGCTAATGTAATGTCTATTGATTGGGTCTTGAATTACATTGGATAACCGGCCGAGAATTCCACTACTAGTTGGGAAAGTACTTTCTATACTGTAATCTACATATATAGACTCGCGAGAATCTCTGAGTGTTCAGGCATTCAATCACTATTAGATTGAGATTGGATAGATAATTTACCTTTTATAGAAAATAAAAAAAAAAGCCCAAAACAATTTTTACCCCTCGTCAAGAGTATAATATACTATATCCCAACTCCTTCAGAGAGACAATCGGGAAAGGGTACGGATTATAAATCATATAGGAATTTTTAAAATCCATTTATTTGATTGATTCATCAATAGTGTTCGCCCAGAATCCCTTTTTGACTCTGGACCATTCATTCTACTATTATTAGTGAGCAATAATGGAATAATTCTATCATAGAGATAAGGGACATAATTCACATGGATATAGTAAGTCTCGCTTGGGCTGCTTTAATGGTAGTCTTTACTTTTTCCCTTTCACTCGTAGTATGGGGAAGAAGTGGACTTTAGAAGCACTCCTAATTTAGTTGAGAAATGAAAAGGTATCAATTGTTTTATAGATCGTTCTGCAACGCATTCTTTATTTAAATTGAAATAATTTTCAAATAAAAATATCTTCATTTCGAAATTCCATTAGATTCTAGTGGAGAAATGTATTCTATAACAGTAAAACAATTATTTCAGATTCATTGGAAGTTTTCAGATTCATTGGAATATAAATATATATATATATATAAATGTATGAAAGAAAAGATTGGGTCCTACGTCAATTCCAAATATGGATTAATAACTACATATATTGAATTGAAGATTGAAGATAGAAGCTAATATAGCATACCCTTTTTATTAGAAAGTCAAGTACAACTTTATACACTACTATAACACTAATAGAGAGTATGGTAAGTAATAAAGCAATTTCTTACTTACCATACTCTCGGATCTCATAGAATATCGCCGATTATAGCCCCTTGATTTCAGCAAAAATAGAATACTTTTCTTTTGATTTCTTCAAAGAATTCAGAAGTCGAGTTTCATTTAAAGTAATTAATTAATTATTTTGACTTACTGTTTTTACGTAAATTATAAGTAGAAAAGCAGTAGGAACTAAAATGAACAGTGCAGTAGCAATAAATGCAAGAATATTTACTTCCATAATCTCATCGTTTTTTTTTATTTCACAATACAATAACTCGGGATTTAATCCCATAGAGATGATAAATCTTTCACCTGTCAATTCAATGAATGCATTACCTATCGATGATATTGAATCGGATCAATATCATGAATAACAATATCTGAGCTATTAAATTAATTAGTCGTGGAGAATTAATAGTATATAACATATGAAGATCTTTTATCCATACCGAATCCAAGATAGGATTCCCGGACCAATCAAAAATTCCTTTATTTATCCTTCTTTTCTGTTCTTTCTTTTCTATAACCTACCTTAGGTCTTCCTTCTAGAACCATCAAATGAAGTATAATCTAACCCGTCCGTTTCCATTAACTACAAAACCCCACCAACAAACAATACAAGCGAAGTGGAAAAAGACAGGAATTAGGTTTTAAATTTTAGTGATCCTCTTTTCTTTGGAAGACAAAACAAAGAAGTATGAGAAAGACGAGTCGCGGCCGAAAAGATGAAATATTCTGTCAACTTCACTATTTTAGTTATTTTCATTTTATTTTAGGGTGTGTTCTTTCTTCGAGAGAATCCTGAAAAAAAAAAAATAGAGGGAAACCCCTTCGGAATTCAATTATTCTCTCTGTCCCTTCATTTCACAGAAAATGGAGAGGCGAATTGATGTACTTATTGGATCCGTCGGGACTGACGGGGCTCGAACCCGTAACATCCGCCTTGACAGGGCGGTGCTCTAGCCTATTGAACTACAATCCCAGGGAAATAAGAAGAGATCTAGCAGAAAATTTAGATTCTTTTTTTTATTCTCTTGTCTTGTATCAGGTATTTCTTAAGAACAAGAGGGTTATACCATCTGATAGTAGATTGGCGAATTGTTGGGCCGAGCTGGATTTGAACCAGCGTAGACATATTGCCAACGAATTTACAGTCCGTCCCCATTAACCACTCGGGCATCGACCCAACGCCTAATTCATTTTAGACGTTCCATAATCAACTTCCTTTCGTCTCCCAAGTAGACTTGACAAATACATATCACTTGAAATCAAATATAACATTTGATATAAAATAGAAAGTCTCTTCTGAGTAGACTAATAGAAGGACTTGACAAATACGGATCACTTGATAGAAAATCCCACTCCTATAGTCTTTAGTCTTGGTATACCCCCAGAGGGACTTGAACCCTCGTTTTCTCCGTGAAAGAGAGAGGTCGTAACCACTGGACCATAGGGGCCTATGCCACCTTCATTCATAAATCAACTAGAAATAGGTAATAAGACAAATACCATAGGTAACTAAGGCCACCTTAACTTAATATAACTCAGGCCTGGAGCCGCCTTTAGGATTTAGGTGATGCATAGTATATAAATAAAAGGGAAAAACTCGTTAACTATTCTGAGGATTAATGGTAATCAAACTTTACCATTAAACTATACAATCTTGAAACTTGATTTCATTGGTCTTTCTCGTCTTTATCTTTCTGATTCCCAAAGGGTTATGCGTTGGATCCAAGATCCTTCACTCCGCAGTAGATTCAAGGTGGTTTACCAAACTATGATTTGTTCGGTCAAATTATATTGAGCCCTAAGTCATACTGTCAATTAACGACACGACAGGACAGGACAAGAGGGCAATAAAAGAAGAGAGAAGACGGAGATCTAGATTAGCTATACCCGCGTTAATAATAATATAAGTTAATAAATACAACATTCATACAGTTTTCTGGTATTCAATATTGAAGTAGATTAGAATATCTATGCCGTTATTATACATTATAATATAATTAATAAGTTTTGATATTATCAATCCCAAAGCATTGTAAGCCTAAGTGGGAGAATTGGGTTTCTAGGACTGTTTTATCAATTCTGTTTCGGTTGCATCTCTTAAAAATGACAATTAATTCAAGTTCAGTATAAATTTTTATTCCACCTATTTCATAGATTCCAGTCAAAGATTCATAGAATCCAAATTCCATCATTGCTAGATTTGATTTTGATGGATAATGCGCCAGCAAAAATGGTATTTTTTTTTTTTTTTTTAGAGAATTCGATATGGATGAATATAAATAACTGACAATTTCAAAATAATCCGGGATAGACGCAATGTCCACAATACCTGGATTTAATCAGATACAATTTGAAGGATTTTGTAGGTTCATTGATCAGGGTTTGACAGAAGAACTTTCTAAGTTTCCTAAAATTGAAGATACAAATCAAGAAATTGACTTTGAATTATTTTTGGAAAGATATCAATTGGTAGAACCCCTGATAAAGGAAAGAGATGCTGTGTATGAATCACTCACATATTCTTCTGAATTATATGTATCCGCTAGACTCATTTGGAAAAACGATAGGCGTAGGTATATCCAAGAACAAACAATTTTGATAGGAAAGATACCTCTAATGACTTCTCTGGGAGCGTTTATAGTAAATGGAATTTATAGAATTGTAATCAATCAAATATTGCAAAGTCCCGGTATTTATTACCAGTCAGAATTGAATGATAACGGAATTTCGGTCTATACCGGCACTATAATATCAGATTGGGGAGGAAGATTAGAATTAGAGATTGATAGAAAAGCAAGGATATGGGTTCGTGTGAGTAGGCAACAAAAACTATCTATTCTAGTTCTATTATCAGCTATGGGGTTGAATATACGAGAAATTCTAGAAAATGTTTGCTATCCTGAACTATTTTTGTCTTTTCTGAATGATAAAAAAAAAATAGGTTC